>KI422723.1:0-16866 GCA_000473375.1 Anopheles culicifacies | reverse complement strand
CAGCTAGGAAGCGTTGACCATTCACACGAGACAGGAGATTGTGGAAGAGACCTAGCAAGTCATTTGTAATATTTATTCTTCCTCTTCTTCCATTGGTTCTTATCTTCAAGAGATCTTGGTTTTTGGACTCGAACACCGGTCCTGCCATCTGACGACCGGCGCCTCAATCTTTAAGACCACTGGCAACTTCAATACTGTCACAACGAAATGTCTCCATTGTATTTTATTCCATTTTTCAAAGCATTCCGGGTTTTTAATATTATTCAACCAATATCTTCAAGCATTTCATGCACACATTCGTTTGATCATCGTTTTCTTAAGGGTCTCATAATCGGATGTTGGCCTTTCCACCAGAATTTATAGAAGATCTTCAGCCAACCACAAAGAAATACCATGTTTGCGTTTCGAATCTATTCAGATATCTTTATATTCTCAATCATTGGGGGTTTTTTCTCCTACGGTTAATGCCAACAAGAAACCGAACTCTATACATAACTAGAGCGATACCTTCACAAAACATTCTGCATTTTAGCAACCCTTATCGTGCATTTCTTACCTTTCCACTCGCTTGATACACTTTCCACGCATCATTGATTGGATTATACAGTCCCATGTTGCCCATCCTTGTGACCGTGTCTTCATTCCTAGACACGATCGAAACGATTCGATTCGGTATCGATTTAACGGTAATATGAAAATATGTTCGTTTCTTCGTTGTTACTACGAAAAACGAATCCTTTCCCGCTTCCCAATCACCAGCGTGCGTGTGTATATGTCGCCGCTGACGATGTTTGCTTGCAGTCAATTTTAACCCACGTAACGTTCAACATATCAGTCGATAACCTCTTCAAGCTTCATTTACGCTCTGTCCCACCCACGGGAGCTAGGTCGCGTAGGAGTGAAACTTTTCCACCCGCAAAAAGGGTTTCCCGGTTAGGGTGACACCCTATTTTACCACACCGGGAGTTGGAACAAAAAAGTTCCACTGAAGAATTTCTCAATTCACGCTCGATACAATAAATAAAATTAGGTTGCTTCTCGTGTGTTCAAACGTGCGCTAGGGTAGGACAAGTTATTTCCCAAAACGGAACCGAATGGACCGGAGCGCGGTTGAGCGTCACATGCTCGAACAAGCGCGTAAGACAAAACCGTCTCCAACGCGATGCCGGCCCCGTTGTGCAAAATTTCGTTTTGTTTTTCCCGCTCCAAACGACTCCATTCATAAAGTGAACGCTGTGCTAAGCAACGCGAACGAAGGGCGCCTTTTGGGTACGGAGTAATCGAAGGCGAATGTCACTTCGCTGCCGGTGGACAACAACCGTGTCCCAGCATTCCACAAAACTCCTTACACATGACAGCGTAAAGAAGCGACCGAATTGGAAAGACAGTTTTTTGAAGGGTGGAAAAAATTTATTCAGCAAAAATGTCTACAGATGTTTCCCAGCACAGGGTTCCCTGTTTGGTGGGTTTCTCGTTACTTGTAGTTTTTTTCTTGTTGTCGCTGTCGTTGTGTGTGTGTGTGTGTCTTGCTTGTTCTTCCAATTTGCCCTAAAAACCAAACCCTCAACATGACGCGACAAGCACCCGTAACGAACGATGAGTATCCAATTCTTCTCCCCCCCCAGAAACGGACGTCTGCAAGGCGCCAGTGTATCGAGCAGTGACTCCCGCCCTTTCCAGTCCCTTTCCTTTTGCTTTCCACATTCACCTAACGATTTTGGCAAATTATGTAACATTAATATAATACGATGTTTTACGAGCTTGTCCCAACGCAACTGGAGGCAACGGGCAGGGAGCTAATCGTGCCGAAAGGGGCAGGGTGTCGTTCAAAAGTGTAAGCCAAACACAACTTTACAGTGTGTGCCACAACTGTTCTGATGCGGCAAAAAAAAGAAAACCCCGAACACAAATCGTTTGACATGAGAAAAAAAGAATATCCAGATTGGGGGATACAAGTTTTTGGTTCGTCAGCATTGAAGAGATAGCCCAGGCGGTTGTGAATCCACAGCCACGGCCCGGCTACATTATCGGCTCCATCAAAACGCACAAACCGATGGTTATGAACGGTCGGCATGCTACCGAGGTTAACACCGTGCCATGTCGTTGATCTTGTTTAATTTAGCATAATATTGGTGGCAAATTAATTCTTCCTCGACACCGAAACCGGCGACCCTTTTTCCGACTAACCGGGGAACCAGGAGAAGATGAAGTGGCTTGTCTTCAGCTGGCTTCACCAGCTTCCGGCAAAATAAACGATCAATGTTACCCACCAGCTTGTGTGCTTGCTAGGAGTATCGACGGAGACCTCAACATCCGACCAACATGGCCCAAAATTCGACCGGCTGACTCCGTAGCAACAGCTGACACCATTTGGTACGTTTGGTTGATTAAATATGTTATGTCTGCTGCTTGTCAGTGATCCCATTCCTTTCCATGTTCGGAGTGTTCTGGTACCATCCGTTTGAAGCACTGTTCCATTCCCACAGACACATCTCGTCTGTAGACACCCTCGCGCTTCGGTTGCAGAGCGCTTTTGTTCGGTCCTCATGTTAAAAGCTCAGATGGAAACGAGATCAATTGGATGCGATCCACTGGGTATGGGAAGGATTGCTCCCGGTACGTCTCAATTTCCATTGAACGAAATCGGAGACGTATAAAGGGGTAACAGCAAAGGTCAACGAATCGGGTGAAACCGGGAACCGTGGTGCGGGATTCGTAAACAAATGCTCCCCACAACTGCCTTTCGTTCTGGCACTCTTTGTCAAATACTGCAACGTTTTTTGGCCGAACATATCCTCACTGGAATAGAAAGAAAAGTACTCCCAGGGAAGCATTACTACCCTTACACATATACAAACCCTCACGCCCAAGCATTGAACGAACGAGTGCCAGATTAAACGTACGTACCACTCAGCCATCTCAGACGAGTATCGTTTCGGGTGGGAAGAGTATGAAAATGTTCAAGTGTTATGTTACAGAAAATGGGACACACCCCGGAGGTCTCATCTGTTAGCGTTTGTGGCTGTGGTCGAAATCGAACACACCCGGAAACTGAGTGAGTTTTGCTTCATCTATCATGTTACTGTTGCTGGTGTATCGGTACCGCTCCAAACGGAGTGTCGAAAAAGGGGACCGTATGTATACGGCTCACCCTAGAAAAGAGGCTTAAACGATTTGTATTGCTTTCAAGTGTATCCAAAACCGCTGAGTTTCTGTGCTGTGTTTATGCACACTAAGGATTTCCGATTGGGTGATACACCAGAACCTGAAAGTGGACCCACCCAAAAGCCCTTGTGCATGAGTGTGTCTAAGCGTATGCATCTCTATCGCTTCCGAAACCGAGTAGTGCATTGATTTAAACATACGCACACACAAACTGCTCATACAAATGAACAAATGTGGTATCGTATTCATTCGGCGATAGCAAAATGTTTTGCTATCATGTGACAGCAATTAGATTGAGCGTTGTCTGCAACTGCCTGTAAGGGACTGGGAGCTGAGGATTATGATTCATTAGCAGTTATTTGGAAGATGCTTCACTGGATCCGCTGCGAAGAACGGTGGTAAGAATATCCGTCTGTCAGTCAGCCGCTTGATGAACTGGATCCATATCAATCATCGGAGTGGATGCGTGTTATTAAAACCCGATTGCAAGCCATCCACTTGGCAACACAGCTCACATAACCAAATCCCTAATGAATACATTCAATTAGAATGACTTGTCAGTCTAGAAGTACTTTGTCAACATGAGATGGAGAAATGTGACCTTTACGCAACAAGAGATGTTTTTTAAACAACAACTGCAAAGATTTCACTGAGAGTGTTGAATGATTTTAAAGAACTGTATCGATGATTTCACGATAGTGTTGAAAATGCGCTTGCTAAGACGGAAGTTTGATGCGAGGGCGATTCCTCATTCCTATTTGAGCTTTATCCTTATTACTATAATTATTTGCATGAGTTCATACGTATTGTTTCGTGCGTCAGGCGCAAAAAGAAACACAGTAAATAAACAGCCCCAGTAAAACATGGAACACCTTTTTCACATTTTAATGTTTCCCTGTAATTGGTACACATTTCACACCACAATCCAAGTCTTTTTAAATAGCTAAACCTCATCATCCGAATGGGTATGATGACACATTAACTACTTATCTTCAACATTCCGTGATGGCGTGCCTTAAAAAGAATCAGAGGTGTTCAAAGCCGGAAATCGATAAAATATAGACCGATCGTTAGGTAGGTAAATAACCACCGTCCTTCAAAATGGTCCACACCCCGTAGGCAAAGGTGAGCATGTGTACCCTTGGCACCTATCCATCTGCACCGCATTCCCTACCGATTACGAGACAGTGTTGGGCAAACCCATCCGTTACCGGGTTGCGGCTGTAGATGTGAGGAAATAAAAGCCATATTTATATCTTTATTATGCCGGTTGCCTCCAGAAAACCTTCGTCGCGTTTATGATATGTTGGTTCTCGTCCCGGACAGCCCAGCGGCATTAGCAGCAAGCCGGCGTGCGTGCTTACGTGCAAATTCGTCCGAACCGTGGATTCATGTATATATTTTTATGATCAAAATAACCTCGCCAACAACCGTTGACCGGGTGCCGGATGTGTTGCTGGAGTCGAGGTGTACGCAGGCGGGGCGGTGACAAGGAATTGCAGATTTCTATGAATACTTTATTAGTCATTAGGAAACTGGAAAACTGTGATTCAGCATGATTTTTACTTCCTTTTTTGGGCCGTACCAACTCTACGTTGTGGACGATTTGTTTTGCATTGCGTACATTTCCTTGAAAGACGGTTTGGTAGTTTCCATTTGCTTTTCTTCATCTTTTTCTTCTCCTCTCTTGCCCTTTAACTTTGACCCCACCGAGATTTTGTATGGTTGAGATTTATGGTAAGTTTGACGTATTATTGCCCTTCGAAAACTAGGGCTACCCGTTGAATATCCCCATCGGGATACCCCATCGTGCTCGTGGGGATGTTTTGGGTCGCCAAGGAGCGAGGTAATAAAATGCCCATTGGGTTTGTCAGTGGAGCCCACCGTCCCAAATATTTGGCCAACCAGCCCATTTACCCTGGTGTATTTCTATCGCCAGTTTCCTATTTTCCCATAACTCACTCCAGTGAAAAATAAACACGCAAAATGGAGGTCACGAACGGAGCTACACTGCGTTGACCCCGCAATATATTTTATCAAGCCCACGAACCCGACCTCCCGCCAAAGGGAAACACACCGCCGTGGTGTGTTTGTATATATGGATCCAAAGTTTACGTAACAACCCCATTCTAGCATACCATTTGTATTAATGTTGCTGGGTAAGGGGGGAATGGTCACATTATTCCCTGCCCTTTTTGCGAAAACCCAAATAATGATGTGAAATTTGATAGGGCTATATTCGCGATAATTACTTCAATCTCACTAATGAGAATGATAATTTGATAATTTTTAACACTCTCACTTGATGGCGCCACTACGCACAACAGCATCAATTGAATTAATAATTCAACGCAAGTTGAGATTGTAATTGAATACCGTACAACTGGGCATTTCAAATTTGCCACAACACAATCGGGAAACTGTCGAAATGTAGTGAAGTTGAAAGTGTTAAAAAGAGTATTAACTTTATTATTAACTAATTAAACGCTCCCATTGACGAGCATGGTAGAATTTCAACTAATTACTTGGAATTGATAACAGGCAGCTGTCAAGCTTGTCATTAAGCAAAATAATATATATTTCTCCTAAATAAAATTTTATTTCAATACAAATTCAACACAAACGCCAATCAGCTGCATATTTGGTATTTGATTAAAATAATATTTTATTTATACGCGTGACATTTATAGTTAACATTATTGTGCGTTACCTTCAATCAGTCATTACTTAATTAATTTTCGCTAGTTGCAGTTGTGTTCATAACAATAGTAATAGCTTGGTATTGCGGGGTATAGTGTCGGATTGCAAAAATACGATATTACTTAAGTCAAGGTATTAAACTTGCCACCAATTTCTGCTTACTCGCTGAAAGGTAGCTCTTTACTTAATTTTTTGGAACACGAAAAAAAAAACAATCTTCATAATAATAGCAGTATGGTGCAGTTAACGCACATGTGCTTTGAAGACAGAAATTGTCTGCATTACATTCTTGAAATAATTAGGCAAAATGTTGTTGGTCTTAAGTGCTAAGTTGCAACAGCACTTCGCATCAGCAAGCTTCAGTCAAGCTTCAACAAGTGCTTGACACTGCGATACTGATATTATCTTCCAGCAGCCCTGAAAACCAAGCACAATTCTTCAACCGGTCTTTCATTGGCCTTAGAAACTGAATATTTAATGACACCTCACAAGTTCTGATGTAGTTTTCTAAGCTAAAGGACAACTGATTACTACCTAAAACAAATTTGCTCAAATGCTGTTATAAAATAGATTGGATTTCGAAAACGAAGCGATGATATTAATATGAAAACAACTGTATATGTTTATTTGCAACAGTAAAAACCGTTGTTTCTTGCCAATTTCTTAGCCCACTTCATTCGATAGACATAAATTTTCCTGCAAGAAAGCAACTTGAAATTGTGTTTCGATTTCCACGCACTGTTTAACATTCAAACATCTGCTTTACATCGTCTACTCTAACCCTACGTTATCCATTTACATTGTACGACCCGTTGACGATCGGTTTCCGCCTCTCGACCGGATGTCACACAGATAATTTTCTATCATTGAATGAAATGAGCCGGAAAACGCACATCACATTCACAACCAAACACCAACGAAACGCGATAAGACGGAAGTGAAACACATGAAATCCAAAAGGAAAGCCCATCATCTTATCGGCAGTGACCAAGGAGGGATAACAAAAAAAACCCTTCCCGAATCTGGTACTCGATCCCTTTCACAATCCTCACGGGAAATAACGATGTACTTCCCACCAGCAAAATGCTATTTCAATATCAAAGATCAATTAGCCGCATCGTCGTTACCGAGCAGTCGGCCGATCGGTATAAAACGCTATGGCCTAGCACCAGGTTTGCAGAAGCTTTCCACCAGTGACTAAATGGTCAATCAACACGGCCTCAATTATCGGACCCCGAAATTGTTACCCCCTCTCTCTCTCTCTCTCCCCCCATCACCTGTTCTAACCACCCTCTGATTTCCCATCATGTTCCTTTCACCAACCTACTAAGCCTCCGGATGGTCATTATCATTTCCTCTGATTTGTCAGAGAGCCTCATAGTATATCGTACCGCTAACCGATAGAAATGGCCCCGAAATGCCAACGTACAGTGTTCAAACACACACACACACACACATTCACAAACACACATAAAAACGTATTTCTCGTTCATTTCGCTTCGACCGAGCGCCCGAAATCGTGCGCCATAAAAATAAATTGGATACCGATAAACGTTTGACGTTTGCTTCTGGTGGACGGGCGGAGGCTCAAAAAAAACGAACGCCTCACAATGTTGACGCGGGCTGAAGGCGGATTTGGACGATTTCCTGCAGCGATTTGTACAGCGAGGTGCCTCTACGTTCGTTCCGTAGTTGTTAGTGGCGCGTACGTAAAACGCACCCATTGAGGCACGTACTCACTCACCGGAACTTTGATAAGGTCCACTTGGGTGAACCACCCCTAACCAAACCTGCCCTAGGATGCGATCTGAACGGATAGCGTGGGTAACTGCTGTTTGTTAGTATTCACTATTGTGTCGTTCTTTTTGTTGCTCCTCGTGTTGTTTACGATTGCACACGATTGACCAGCATAATTAAATTCTCTCAAATCCAGACGGACGATGGGTTTCCTTCCGATTGATCGTTTCGTGAACGAACGAACGGTTTGGCTGCATGGGGAAGCGTTGGAATGGAAGCCAAAGGCTGCTCAATATATACATGCTTCGCCAACACATTATCGTTCCCTAGTGACCTACTTACAATATGTTAAGTTTGTTTTCTACGGGATAAACATTTCCTCCCGGTGGCCTTAACAACTGTTTTAGTTTATGTTAAGCATGATTGATAATCGTTATCAAGTGAACTTTATCTACACGAAAACTCGATAGCCCGATGAATCACCCAAACAAGATAATCGAATTTTATGAGCCAAAATATAACAGAAAAACATCTCAATCGCTTTCTTCGCTCGCACAAAAATGCTTTTGCTGCTGAGCCACCTAGGCATCCAGCAAATAATAGCGTCTTCGGAAAAGCTAATCGTGATGAATAATTCGAAACCTCCACTCGTTAAACGATCTCCGCAACGTAGCTGGGAGTGTGTTCACCTCCACCGAAGCTTTTACGATCAGCGGCAGTCAATTTTAAGCCATGGCTGGCAAACCGTACGTACGCATCGTACCGTGGCGTCATAGCGTCTCGCGGAAACCATCGCCCAAGGATGGAATTATGCAAACGACCTCTTTTGGGATACAATTTATGGATTATTTTCCTTGCGATTGCGGTACCAATCAGTGTGCCCGGGAGCACTCCGGGGCTGGCTGGTACTGTGATATGGAGAAATAAATTTAATTATGATTTTTCTCTTTGTAAACGTATTCGGTTGAAGATGGCCGAACGATAGCGCGAGGTCCATGGTGATTGATTCGAGCAGAACGGCTACTAAGAGCTGATGTTTTGGTATTGGCCAAAAAAATAGCTTTACTCATAATGACATGTTCGATGGAGAAGTTAATTCTATTCGTGGTTTGGAATAATTTAAAAAGATTAATTCTAAAGTGATCGAAAATGTCCCAGGCTCAATGAAATTGCCTTCGTAAAAAAAAAACGATTAACAGCAATATCCACGACTTCCAAAGTGTACACCATGTAACTAACTGTTCTCATTTTAACCTTCTTCTTTTATAACATTCTGCTTCTTTTTCTTCTTGTTAACTCTTTAAAAGTAGAGGGTTATTATGGGCTTGATTCCTACCATTCCTTCCAATCACTATCAATTTGTTCAGTACTACACATTTTATACATAATTTGTTAATCATTCTGGAGGCTTCTAGCTACTATTTTGATCTTTCGCGTCTAATCTCTACTCCAAAAATATAATTTATAAAAAAATTACTTCGGTACTTCATCAGGAATTTCTTGTATACGACTTGAACAAGCAACGTTCATCATCTATCGGGTCACCGGTAAACGGGATGCACTGGTATGGAGCAGCCGAGCGAAGGATTGTGTGACGAGATTGCGAATTCAACCAATATCATAAGTGTTGCCTTGTCCTGCCTGGAGAAGACTGCCCCTTTTTTTTTTTTTCAAGCAACGTTGACCATACTAAAACACTCCGTTTCGTGCATTGCATACTTTCAGGCGGTTTTCGCACAGTTCTGTTCTAATTTCCTCAAAGGAAGGTCTACTCGAATATTTTCCTATCCTAATTGTTCATGTTTCCTACTTTCAATGAAATACGGTGAACATAAAATTTACTCAAATCAAACGAAACCAGTAAAACAAAAGATAACAAATGCTAAATATACTCCCGAACTGTTCCCACTCTCCCAAATGGAAATGAGAAGCGAGAAAGTTCCAACAGCAAAAACAAAACGAACCAGCGGAAAAGTTTTAATGGCTTTGTATTTGATTTTCTAGCAACGATCATTTGCGAACGTTGGCATTAAAACGAGCCGAGAGGAAGGTCAAATGCTTTATATCACTTTATAACAACTTTCGTATCTTGCCCAGCAGGACACGTACAAAATCATTCAAGTGAAGGTTGAAGAATGATCGCAAACACTTCGTGGATTTAAGTATGTTAATGTGCCTGCATCGAAAGGTACTGCTGGCTTGGCAACCCAGATCTTGGCATGGAAGAATCGGATGGAGGCCATCATTTTGAAGATATTTCTAAAGCACGGGCCATTGCTTAACAAACATCGTTAGAACGATTAAGTGCTAATAGTTGTGTAATATCAATTGACTGTGCAAACAATTTTATAAAACAATAGCATCCTCTTGAGGCAAACAAAAATCGCCTGCTCAATTTCGGCTGCTAATGCATTAACGTTGCTCTTTTTAAGACATTTGCTTATCGTAGCTAAAAGCAGTACATCTTTACGACGTAGCGTTTCTTCCTTACTGTGCCGGCACCACAGATGCCAATCAATCATGATAGGCATTTTCTATGCTAATCAATCTCTGACATTTGCATCGTGTCATTTCGTGCGCTGCATGCATAATTCATATAAACACCATCCGTTGATCCGTTCCACTGACAATGCAACCTTACCATCTCGGGGAAGTCATGGGCTCATCCATCAGGTCGTGTCAGTGAGAGGCTCAAACGTCATGCTAGTCGAACGTACGTTAGAAAAGATTGTCACACCATGCACTCAATCGACGAAATTGAGAACAATTTGCATCGTTCAGCCCTTGCGCCCGTTGATTGAAAGCTTCCGCTTCGGAGACGTTGCCGTACGGCGTTTAAATCTTGGCTCATCTTTTGATCGGCGAAAATCAAGAAAGCAAACTCTCGCCGTAACGCTCAACAAAGCCTCAAAATCGTTGGTGAAGATTATTTATGAATTTTGATTCCACATCTCATCACTTGCGAACTGGAGAATCACGCTTTATGTGCCTATTCTTTTGAATCTTGTTAAGGAGCCAACGTAATGCCTACGGGAGAAAGCGTCGGAATTTTGACGGCCTTCCAAGCTGCTGCCATCGTGCACCATGCGGGATGATCATGAACGCTAGCAAACCAGTGCAATGAAGCTTCTACGAGAGTGTTCGATAAATTTACAAAATTTGATTCTTTTTTATTATGAAAATTATGATGTTGATTACAGCTGGCAGCCAATGGTTCGTTCGTACTGGGGAAAATTTTGCGGCACCATTTTGCGAAACAAAACTTTCATTGTTTCCACGCCTGCTCCGGTACGTTTCTTTCCTGTAGGTTGGTAGGCTCCCCCGTACCGAGTGTCCTGTCAACACCCATAAAGAAAACGTTCACAATAAATCATGCTCAAACTTTCGCACAAAACGAAGCACTCGACATTTACAGCTCATTTGTATGTTCGCGATTGTTTTTGTTGCGAGGAGAAGCGGCCAGGACGCTATTACAGGATGCTTGTAGGCAAATTTGTCAGCAAGTACTTTCGATGGTGTCGCTGTACGATGGATGCGGTCGAACATTTGTGCCCGTGCCTTTTCTCCGATGAGGTGTTGCACTGTAGGGCCGGCTCGGTGCAGAAAGCTTCATCATGAACAAAGTGATTTTGCTCCCTGCCGAAAAACTGTCAAACGACATCGTTCCACAGCGTGGGAATCTGCCCCGATAAACCGTAATTTATGTGCCGAGACGGGCATTGGCACTGGTGTGCGAGTATTCGCGGTTGTGTCTTAATTATGCTGACATTTA
The DNA here is from genome assembly GCA_000473375.1 of Anopheles culicifacies. Classification (NCBI taxonomy): domain Eukaryota; kingdom Metazoa; phylum Arthropoda; class Insecta; order Diptera; family Culicidae; genus Anopheles; species Anopheles culicifacies. The sequence continues at coordinate 5,492 of KI422723.1, read as the reverse complement.
TGTTCCTTCCTGTCTGCACTGCCATAAAAGCGTGCCGGAGCGAATCACTCACACTCGCGTGTGTCTACGATGGACAAAAGATTTCATCTGACCCGCCCCGTTCTTTGTTTTCTTCTTGCTGCAAGGTACAAGGTTACCCAGGGCAACATATTAGATGAGCGCGTACGCTTAGAACCCATGTGCCATGACACTAACCACAACAACCCGGCAGTAAAGTGGGCGAACGAACATCTCTCATCGGCCCAAACGGTGCCACTTCACCGAAAGGATCTATTGCTCTCCGGCCGCCCATTGAGGTTGGCATTCATTTTCAACTGAACCCACGGGTGCTTAACCGGAACCCGGGCTCATCCTTGTACCGGCCCACTGTACGTACACCCGTGAGGTACCGGGCGCCTCCATCGTGCAGGCCTATGAATCTTGGCGTGTGGGAAAAGATTTGCCTTCGGACGTATTGGGGAACGGTCTCAACAGGCAATAAAAAGTGCTGGGGTGAAAGAAAAAAAAAACAAAAGTTTCACCTCAACATGAGATGAAACAATCCGGCAAGACCGCTGTTGTAAACGGTACAACATGAAAGTACACAATAGCAATAAAGTAGCGTGGCGGGATAGAGTAAGAGAATATTTATGCGAAGTCCTAGCTCCCTGGTAAACAGTTTGCTTTCCACCGAAAACGGTTTAGCTGTGTGCGGGGTGAAGGTGATATCGCATAAATTTTTAATGGAATTTATGGTCATATTTACCTCCACTTGATAACGGTGCTTTTACTTCTTCGAAACTTCACACGCACACACACACACAACTTAAACCATCGGTGGAAATGGGACCAGGAAATACAGGATTTAAAACGTTCGTGTCACATACAGCTCCATTTCCCTCAAGCGCTATGGGTTTTTTTTCTTGTTTCCCGTTTTTCCGGTGTAATGATAAGGAAAGCCTTTTTCACCTGATATGGCTTCACCGCATGGCTCGTTTGCATGGCTATCAAGGATGAAATTGTTGAGCTCGTTTAATCGAAGCGTTATTGAATAAAATAAACCGTGGGTTACCACTGGGATGCGTTGCGTTTTGACGATACCGCCTAACGGGGGGCTATGTTTTCTACGAAAATGGGCAATCGATTTAACAGTGCCTAAGTGGGTAGACCGTAAGTTATTTTATTATGCTACTATGGCTCTCAAGGTTATGAAACTCACCAGTACAGAAACAAGGCAACAGAATGTAATTTTAATGCCTGATTGGAAAAGCAACGTTCTATGAACAATAGTTTTTATTTCATTTGTACTACCCGTTTTGAAGGAAAGCTTGCGCTTTAAAATTGCTGAGGTATTGATATTGCATTTCTTTTATCGTTACAACCACAACCTCGATCGTTCGCTTAAAACGGCGTTCAGGATTTTTCTATTCATGTTTACGCCATCAGTCCGTAAGGTCGGTTAGTCCCGTTAAGACCTCCATAAAATATTGTTTAAGCCTCCAAGCACCTCACTGCATTACAATAATGGGTATCGTCAACAAAGCTCATGAATAAATATTCAATATCGTTTTTCTATCGTCTGCAAATCCGTGCTAGGACAGCAGTGCGCGCACACCGACCTGCATTTGCAATGCACTGCTTCTGCTCCCAAGGGAGCGAACAATCCCGCCGAGAGAGCCTTGAGTAAATAAAGCAAAGATGACTGTCGCCGTACCCAGTTCCACATCCAGAGCCAATGGATGTACATTTTTCATTGTATCAGTTGGTTTGCCGGACAAAACTGGACCAACGGCGTATTGTGATTGGGTGTGTGTGGCCCTCTTTCTGGAGCACGTGCATTTGAAACGGGAGTAATAGATACACAGCCAGATCGAGGTTGTTGCAGAATTGCATAACCGTGCAATCGTCATCAAAAGCATCTACCAGGAATCAGCAACGGCAGGGAAGAATGCGGCCATCGAATGCAGCAAGCGTACGAAGCACATTCGTCAACAACTCGTACACGTTCCATGCAATCAGGTTTGATGCCATTTCTCATACCTTTACCGAAATGCTGCAGGATCCCAACTGGCAGGATCGTACGTTACTTGTGTGTTCGACGATGGCATGACGATTCGCTTTCCACCTTTCTTTTTTTTTGCCGAGAACACTTTCTGTTCCTTCACTGAATTGTTGCTGAACGACTCCAAATGAACTGGCGTACGGGGTCGTCGTTTCGCATACCATCATTTATGTCAATTTGCTGAAGCTTCATACCTGGTGATTTCTGTACCGAACGCTGAATGCACGGTGAGCTTAACCTGCACAAAGGTAAATGATGTATCAGATACTTGGAAGGTGTCTTAACTATTCGCCATAGTTTCTAGAAAACGAATTCTGGTTAATTTATAGTAATGGTGAATACTGAGAGTTACTTCTAAGTGTTTCATAAAAAGTTGAAAATGAGTATTAAAATTTCGTGGAATTTAGAAACGAGCACAAAGGTATTAAGCGAAAAGCAATATACTGTTGTTTGGAATTCCACGGTAAAACGAATGTTTCCAATAAATGGTGCTTATTAACAGCATTATTTAGGTGGAATAGAGAACACTTATTCAAACGCAACACACTTTATAACTATTCTTCGAACTATTTCAAACGCACGCACATGTTTTCCACAGTAAAGATCCAAGAAGATCAACAGGGTGTATAATTTTGAATTTAATTAAAGATTAATCGTTTCGTTCCCAATTTCATAACAAATAACGAAAAAAAAGTTCATTTATAAAAGTTTTATTTTATATAAAAATTATCACACCAGTAACTGAGAGCCTTTAGGAGCTTTGGTGCTTTTCAATAGAATGAGTTATCTCTGAACAGTTCATCTTCTTTAGCAATTTGTTTACAACAAGGCTATGCGAAAGATTACAAGGGTGCTGGATTCTACTTTCTCTTAGCCGTCCGTTCTTAAGTAGGGACCTATCTGGAGGAAGTAAAGTGAGCGGCAAATGGCCAAAGCTTTCGTCAGCGGCGTACACTATTATCTGATATTTATTTTATCTCGATAAGAGCAGCTGATTACGACGCTAGACTGCATGGCACTCGCTTGACAAATAGCTAAAAGCTTGCTTCCTGTTAACGTCTCAATAGAAAGGGAATCATATTCGTTTCTAAACATTGTCCTACAAATCCTTATTGAAAAGTTTCCTACTAGACTGATTGTCGCTCAACTTATGAGTGGTAGTGGCAAGCTCATTAATCTGTTTTCCTAAATCTATGCAATCTGTACATCTCAATGCCACCAATAAATCACCCAACCAATGTACATGCTGGTTGCGAGCACTCGCATCCATTTATTTATGGCTAGCTGGAAAAACAAACGTACGGAAACACAAAAATATGAATGATGAAGTGGCTGGTTTGTAAAACGTTTCAATGAAAAACAGTAAAATTTAACTCGCATTGAAATCAATCATTGCCATCCAGCTTCTATGTGAAACTGCATTCATATTGTAAATACTTATTCTAATATTAATCACAGTTCCCCTTTTCCCCTTGTACATGCTGCATATTGTATCTCTTTGTAACCAATGGAAATCATCTAAATGCTTGAATATAACAACATGACTAAAAAAACTCAAATCGTGTCAATAAACTTCTCCTCGGTACTCGTTGCAAAAAAAAAACACACACACACGAAGCCACATTTATGTATCACACAGCTGTGAGATGAACGAGTGCATTTGGCGCACAGTCTCACGCCATGACAACCTCATGAGCACAGATTTATAGGCCGTCCATCCAGTGCACCAGTGCCCGATTCGGTTGACATCAATCGATACCGAACGGGAGAGGGCCTTAGTTTGGTCGAATAAATAATGCGATGATTGCTTCCGTTGAAAATCTGCTGAAATAATTGGTCCACGCTGAATTATTGAGTCTGGCTGTGAATTTTACGAATTCATAAGCTTCACTGTGGCATTCAAACGGGATGCGATGGGATGGTCAGAAAGGTGAGTAGACCGTGCGATGGAGTCTGCAGCGACCGCGACCGATCGATCTAATCGATGCTTCTGAACGTGTCCGTTTGGTATCCGCCCCCATTCCAACATATGCTGTACCGCTCAACGAAGGTAACACAAGCATTTTGACCAACAGCAACATGAATAGCAAAAAAAAGCATCAAAAACATTGGCAGCATTCTGAAGAGCCGGAACACACAAAACGTTCGGTCGATGTAGCTGTTCGCTCAACCAATGACGGCCGTTGGTTTTGCCAAATGACGATACAAAATTTATACCTCACAAGCTAGGTGGTATCTTTTTGCCTTTCGCCATGCTCTCGTGCCGGCAAAATTCGGACCTGGTTGCGCGTGCATCACGGCGTATGATTCGAACAGCTGCGCCCGGCAATGTCGAGCAGTCGACTTCGATCGGCCGGTTCCGTGTCAGATGAAGAGTGCATTTTCTAATAACAGCGAAAATTTCCATCCATTGCACCGCTAACACAAGCGATACGATAACCCTTCGCATCACATCAAAAGAATCGAGGGCCCAAACGTACGAGAGAGAGAGAGAGAGAGCTCTTTCAACCCCTTGCTACACTCCCAAACACACATCAATGTAAGCGAAACAGCATCGATCAACTTGTAACTGTTCGGTACTTCGTTGAGGTGCTTTGTTTTGCTGGTTTTGCTTTTTTTTGTTTGGTGAACCATTTCTCCGATTTTCCGAGCAGTGCAGCGATGGCAGTGTATTTTATTAGTGTGGCGTCAAATGTACGTTGCTACATTTGTAACGTTTGCAACATTGTACTTTGTTTGTGGAATTTACAGTCGAAACGTTGCAAATGCAACTGACGTTTTTTCGTGTACACTGATTAATATCAATGTTGGTTAGTATTGGGTTAGTGACTGGGGGAAAAGGAATTTTGTGTGTATATTGCTTTTTTGCTAGTTTTTGGAGAAAAGCACGTGATATATGTGTGGCATTTATCGTTAATTGAATTAAATTTTGTTGAAAAGTTTAATAAGAAAAAATTGATCTCGTTCTTGTTCTTTTTGTATGATTAACATGATGTGCAAAATGAAAATAATTTTACTGAATATTTGTGATAATGTAATCGGAGATATGTATGCGTAGGTGAAGTAAAAAAGAACTCATAATTCGAGGTACTTTCACAGATGTGCTACTGATTGGCTTATTTGCTAAAACGTATGCTAATTACTACTTTTTCACATAGCCTTTAAAGTTCACATAGCCTAACTTTAGGCGCAACCCTACAAATTTAAATCCCTTTATGAAAAAGTTATCGAAACAAAACAATATTTTTGCACCAATAAATACTACAAAATAATAATTAAAAAAAAACTACATTCCAAACAGCACCCTTCACTTGAACGGAGCACGATGCTATGTGCAAAGAGGAAACCACTAGTCAAAAAGGAGACACAGAAAGTACACAGAATAAAATAAACGAACGCCTTTTAGAGCGCTCTTGCTCACTATCTCTCGTTCCTCCCTCTCTCTCTCTCT
>AXCM01000948.1:0-48836 GCA_000473375.1 Anopheles culicifacies | reverse complement strand
GCTCGAGCCAATGTTTATTCTAACATGCTTAGTCTCGGCATCGCATTATTGACCTCGTTTTTAATTTATGACTACGTTTAATTTTCCCATCCAAAACGTGCCTCAAGCAATTGATCATCGCTGATATGAATAAAAAAATTGCCCAGAAATGTTGTAATTCATTTCAGATTTGCATGCCAAAGATCAAGTACTTCTGGCAAAGAAATCTAGCTGGCGAGTACGTCGTTCTACACTTGAAAGTCGCGGTCAGTACGAAAGATGTTGATTTATTTGCAAGGCAGAAACCAGATGGAAGTTATTTTGAGCCTGTATCATAGCTATCGTGTGGGATATATTTGAGCAAAGTAATATTCGAAGAAAAAAATATACTTGGTTTTACAGGTATATTTTCAATGTGCTAGAGTTACCCTGAAGGCCTGGAATTTTCAAATTACATTAGTTTTTACTGTTATGTAAATACAGTTATTACTTACATCAAATGGAGCGACTCAGTGGCCGAAGAGAAAGCGGCGCCAGAGATAAACTGTTTTATGAGGTACCTTGGGTTTCATTTTGTATAGCCAATAGTGCCAAATTTATTAAAAATGGTTAGGAAAACGATTCCATTTTCAGCACTACCGCTTGAAACACATTAGTGTAAGATCAATAGCGAATGCGTTGTTGTGAATATTTTTTTTATGGTTACAAAAACATACGCGAATGTGAATATCTCTCCACCATATGTATTGCTATTTGGTCATCTGGTTTTCGATTCAATGGCTTTCGAGAAAGGCCCAAGTACATAGAGCATCGTATTTAAAAACTTCAGCTTGCGTCTGCGGATATTTAACGCTTTGTAGGGCTTGATATATTGTGTGATGTGATCGAGTCAAAAGAAAGCGAAACCGCTAGAGAAGATCTTTGATTTATTGCTAAACCTATCCAAAATCGTAAAAGAAAATGAGTTTATTTTCACAAACTCTCCATACCTCAAGCGTATGATTTGTCTGTCCTTGTTTGGCGAGTTTCTACGACTAGGAACAATGTTTCCAACCATCTATCAATGACGAAAAGAAGCTAACGTCGGTACTACTGATAATTTCGCGATGACGCGCATGGCAAACCAGTGTCGCTGTTTCTCCTTGGGGTTCGCAATCTAATAAAATGTTTCGATGGGCTAAGTTTGCTATTCTAAAAAAAAATCCCAGCAGTTCCTTTTAGAAAAAAAATCTTTTAAGCAAATCAACACATGTTATGCTGCCTCGTTTCATCGATATGACCTTAAATTTATAATAATGCCTATGCACCATAGCCTGTTCATAACTTACGAAAATAATAATGATTTACACATATCTCCAAACAAATATTCGTACAGGTTGGCGATTTTAGCCAAATATATACGCGGTAACAGTAACATAGTGTTTTGGTGGTCGTGGCGCCAGTCTTTCACACGACAGGACCAGTGCCGAAGTTCCTTCCGAATCGTGACACTGGTAACAAGAATAACTATTCTGTAATGGGTAAATTCAAGTAAAGGATGCCAGAAATAGTGGTCAAACTTATGGATTCATTACGTGTTAGGAGATTGTAGCTGTAGTTAATATACAAATTTGGTGCTGGCATTCCTTCTTTCCATTTCTTACTTCTTTAATTTTACATGTTTGTTGTGTTGATATACATGTTAGTGTAAGGTGCTGATTTACATGTTTGTTTGTGATGTCCATTTACGTGTTTGTTTAATATGTGTTTTCTCTCTCTCTCTCTCTCTCTCTCTCTCTCTCTCTCGCTCGGGCTCTGTTTCTTCACCTTCACAGATTGCCGAATAAAACCATGAATTAGTGGCTACAATTCCGGTGGAAAACTGAAATCAACTGTAAAAAACGTTTAACCCAGCGAAGATCATTCTAAACCTTATCGATGAAACATAAAACGGATTTACTGGCTGAGAAGACGATGGCGTTATGCTGCTGGTTCGTATTGCTAGCAGTGCTAGTAACGGACGCGCTGCCGATAACCTCGAAACCACTGGACAACAATCCGGACCATCTGACGTGGGAGGCGGCATGGCTTTCAGAGGACAACCGCGCATCGATGCCACTAGGTGGAAAGTCCAAAAAAATCACTCCCAAATCGATCTTTATCACACCGTTCCTCAACAGCTACAATGCGTCCGCATGTCCACCGGATTACAAGGTGGACTACAACGGTAAATGCATTCAGGTGGTAAGCATCAACACGGCAGACATCCTGGTGACGAAGCTGCAGAGTCTCTTTTCTCAACACGGTGCTAATAATGGCGCAGCTACAGGAGAAGATGATTACGACTATGATTATGATTCAACGGGACCATTCCACGTGAATCTTCCACTCAGCATCGATTTACCTCCGGAACCACCACAACCATCTGTCTCGCAAGCAACGCCTAACCTGACATACAAAGATATTCCTGAACCAAACTTCTATGACAGTGCCATGGTGGAGATTGCAACAGTCGATCAGGACAAGGCAAAAATAACAACCGTATCGGCAAGTGATCCTGAAAAATCATCCTCTGTTAATCCCTTTCTTACCACGTCCACCCCCAGTACACCCGAACTGGCAAAGGTGGACCAAAGTCACACCGAAAGTACGCACTCCGACATTTCCTTTCTCGCATTCGAAACCCTTCCCAACGGAACGTTGGTCGGTCAGGTCGAACTGGAAGGAAAAAATAGTACGGTGGTGCAGAATATTTTTGTTACATCCACTACAACTGATATACCAATGGCCGACAGTAGTAGCTCAGCGGGGTCTTCAGTCATTGAGTTCGCCGGTGCAACAACTGATCATGCTGCTAATACAGCTGTTCCGGATGGTGGTACGCTAGCTAGTACGGTAATTCTCCCACAAGACGTGTTAACAACTACGACTGCGCAGATTGATGATAGCAGCAGTAATACCACAGAAAAAGAAGAAGAAGAAGGTGAGGCAACGAACACTACGGAAATAAATAATATAATTGCGACAAGTACCAGCGCACAGTATGAATCGGATTTGGAACGAATGAATCAGGAGTTAGAAGAGGAACTCCTGTTAATGGATAGTGATCGTAGTTCGCTTGCTCCACAAGATTCATTGAGTACAGTCGTTTCTAAGATGGACCCAAATATACTTCCAACAGTCGAAACGCCAGAAAGCGATGAGCCAACAATTATCAGCAAAGACGAAGAATCTATTACAATAAACACAACTGTTCCTCCGCCTGTACGGCCATATGTAGCAATACCTACATCGCCTTCAGTGCAAATCATTACACCGATCAAGGGCAGTTGGGATTTGGGAATCAAAGGTGGATCAGCACACATGTTAGCTGCTAGCCATCTTAATCATCAGGATCGTACAACGCGTGCAACACCAGAAACATCCACGGTAGCGATCAACTTGGCGAGGTCGACCCAGGAACCATCTGTTCTTACGGTACGCCAATACTCTCTGCAGGACAACAAAACTGACCAGGAAGCTGAACGTCATGAGGCTCAACATGCACTCCGTGGAGAAAACGAGACTAGCAATAGTGTTGCGTATAATTCACCAGCATCTACGATCGCTTCTACTACTGAAGTGAGTATATCCTCAATCGAATTAGAGACTACAACCACGAGTAGCTTTCTCCAGGTTCGTCCGCTCGCATCCACTCCACCTGGTAGTAACAATAATTACTTAGAACAGCTACGCAAAATAAATGAAATCGTAGCAGAAAAACGACGACACCAACAGCAACAAGAGCAGCACCTAGGTGTAGGTGCTTCTAGTACGCGCATACGATTCCCATCGCACGATGAAGAAGAAATATCTGAGGCAGCCACAAGCCATTATCAACAGCAGGCAACCGCTGTTCGATTTCCCGGCACGGTAACGAATCGTCTAACGCCATCCAGCAACAATCATCTACCGGATAATGTCTCGAAAAAGTCAACGGACAGTACGACTCAAAGGCCTGCCTTTTGGTGGCTCCCGTCTGGGTGGGAAGTTGACCAGACTGGTAACAAACCGATGCTATTACGATTTTGGTCCCGGATGCCACTAGTACGTGACAGCGCTCTGCAGCCAACATCGTTATCAACGGTGGGAAATGTCAAGCACGATCCTGTTGATAGTGGTTCTGGAACTAATAACAACCGATGGCGTTCAGCAACAGGCTTTCAACAACAACAGCAGACAACAGGAACATCACAATCTTTGGCAACAGCACGAGGCAACTCTAAAAGTCCTAGCGAAAACTTCTATAAAGAAGTATCCGCCCAGGATGTTTACAAGGTGGTGAACGCCCGGCAGCTGAACCAGTATCATCAGAGATAGGCCAAATTGTTTTCCCTTTTGTGTCCCTAAATCCCCAAACCTCCCAGCCTTTCTCTCTGCCAGCGCGTTTCATGTCCTCATTCGTGGGGACACGGGGACGCACGGAAACGGGAATACGGCAATCTTTACCAAAGTCCATACCAGCAGGCTTCGTAAGTCCAGCTTTAAGTATTACATAATGTGTCCATGTCTACCAGGCGCTAATCCCACGGGAAGCTAAAAGATTTTGAGTGTAATTTAGTGCGCGTGTGTGTATGTGTGTTTGTACAGGTTGGAAATGAGATGAGATATAGGGATTGTCGTCATTTGTCATTGCGGTTAGAAGGTCAACTAGGCAGAAATCGTCTTCAAGCTGTCGTCATACTATAAGCTTATTACAGTTTTACTGCAAAATCTTTTTAATCTCGTTTGATCTTTCAGCTCTTTGCTTTGAAGATCGTTCTTCATACCATCCTTCATAACAAATCTGACAATCTGTGATATTGTGTTTCAAAGTTGCTTTCTTGTCTAGTGTAAGAACATGTGGTAAACTGTTTTACTTGTTTCTTTTCCCCAACCTAAAGTTATGCTACATTTAAGACCTTTCCGAAACACTTTAAGGTGTTGATTTTTTTTTACCAATATCTCAATGTTATATACAAGGACGCAAAAGAAGTATTTTCGCATTTTGAAAGTTCTACTCTTTTTCAAACGATCTTCCCATTACGGTAAGAAGGTACGATCTTAAGGCACTAGCGAAATGAAAGATCAGACAATTTCAGTTAAGAATATTCGAACACCGATTGATCATTTTCAATATGTATATAATGAGTTTTTTTAGGAGGCAATGTTTACAAATATGAGAAAACAAGCACAATTTGACGGCATTGAAACTGTAATGGATCGGTAATTTATTCGGAAGATCTTGTTGTAGCTATATCTAGGACCTTTCGTTCAACCTGGTCAGAACTTGACATATTGTACATATATATTGGTAGAACTAGTAGCAAACGATATACCACTGTATTAAGACGTTTTATGAAGTAACAAGTAACTAGCCGTTAAGATTTGTATTATGTATTGAACTTTTAACTAACTCATTACTCACCAACACGCACACTTACACACACAAATACTTGCACCCTTTTTATGACCATACGGAAACATAAGTGTATTGTTGTATGACAAGAGATAAAGAAGAGAAAATCCCTTATATACTTATGAACATATTTACACTACGAGGTGCGATATGTTTGCGTAAACCTGTTACTTATATGTTACTATTCTACGCATCGTGTTACGTTTAGGAGCGTGTTTAGAATATTTGTGCATCAGTAACTTAAACAAACCTTTTGTGCACATACCCGACGATCCGTTGGTTATTATTATTTTTCACCTCGTATCTTCCCGCCCACAAAAATCCCCTTATATTGCTATCAAGTTCTACTAGTAGTAATAGATATTACTGCATCAAAATTCATGTGTCCTATTGTATGTGCCAAATATGTGTATATTGGTATTTGTGTGTATTTTTCATAAGCAAGCGGAAAAGCAACCTAACCGTCAGAACTATTTACATAACTACGGTTAACTGTGCTACCGCACATTTGCAAATCAACGAAGCACGTTAAAATCATGGCATCACTCACCACAGAGTAAATTATAGTTTGTTCTTCTTGTTTTACGGGATGCTTAATTGATTCCTTTGCTTTGCTACCGTCATCACAGTGTAATATTAACTCGCTACTGTGTCGATTTTAGGTGTAGGTGTTGCCAAACAAAAACACATCCTTTTTACGAGTAAATTTCCATCCTTCACTTCCGAGTAGTATTGAGGATTTACTGTATTGATTGTCAATGAATATTATTGTTGGTTGAAAACCGACCGGCCAAGAGTATGAATTGAAACGAGAGGTTATAACGTTAGTTGTACTTTACGTTGTATTTCGTGTTTGTCTTTGTAATAACCTAGCACCTAGCTACTAACCTAGCAATTGCCCTTCCATGTAGTGACGTTGTGGTGAATGCTATTTCTGTCCTTAAGGTTATTTCCCTACATTGCAAAAGTTAGCGATAATACGGTTGCATTGCAACTAGGTAGAATCATCATTTCGGAAGTATTCAATGAAAATGAAATACAAACTCATAAATGATCCCAATCCTGTAGCCGTTAAATGCATACATGAGATTGAGTGAATAGATACAAAAGGTGTAGACAACGAACAATTAACACTCCTTTTCTCGTGACGTAATCGTTAGCTGGAAACATGTGGCAAAACTATCTAAAACAAAACAAAACAAAATCTCCTTAACTGTGCAGTTCAGTAAATTTTGAGTAAATTCTAGTACGTCCACCGTTCTAGCAGGAATAACAGGAATAAATTATTCATTTCACAGCTCCTAGAAGGAATGCGCAGTAGACATGACTATATATATATATCTTACAGCCGTATAATTAAAACAAAAAAACACACACACACACACACAAATCAACAAACGAAAAATATTGTTGTAAACATGTCGTTGTTACTGTTTCTCCTGCTATTGGTTTACAAACTGATGACAATAATGACACTTTTAATTACTTATAATGCGCTAGATGGCCTATCGTCTTACAACGGTTATCTAGATGTTTCTGTTAATCTTCTCTTTGGTATTTGGTAAAAGCTAAGAACACCTGCTCGAGACTCGTTTGTCCGATCGAGTAGTCCTCAATGTTTAGCTGTTGTTTAGCTCGTTCCATCACACCAAATATCTGGGACCATTTCATGCTATTCGAGCGGATGTAGTATGTTAGCAGGTCCTGGTATTCTTCCCTGAAAGTAAAGCAGCACACACATTGAGAAAAACGCTATGCAACGGATAGTGTAGCGCATTGTATTATTCTTACTTGAGATGCGAATCCGGAAACTGCGTGACGATGTAATCCTTAATGTTTTGTAGATCGAGAGTATCGTTTTCCTTCCCCTTTCCGCCACCGTCAAGCCGCTTTGCCTTGATTGTTAAAACAAAGCCCTGGGAGAACTTGTTCTTCAAGTGCTGCGTCGAACCGATACATTTGAACTCACCGTTTACCATGATGGCCAACCGGGTGCAGAGTGCCTCACACTCTTCCATGCTGTGCGAGGTAAGTATGATCGTTTTGCCACTGTCACGCACTCGACAAACACCATTCCATAGGTTACGTTTTGCTCCCGGATCCATACCGGACGTTGGTTCATCGAGATACACCACCGACGGGTTGCCGAGCATGGCAAGAGCGGTGCTTAGCTTACGTTTATTGCCACCACTGTACGCCTTTACCTGTTTGTCCAAATGCTTCTCGAAACCAAACTCACGAGCAAGGTACATGGTCACAAACGGAATATTTAGTCTAGGCACACCGCGCAACAGTGAGAACAGTTTCAATGTCTCTCGCCCGGTAAGATCCTCGATCAGTGCATCAAACTGGGGACAGTAGCCGATGTGCTGGTGAACCTTTTTCAACTCACTCTTTAAACTGTGACCCTTAATCCAAGCGTCACCAAACGAGATCGTTTCATCGCCGGACAACATCTTAAAGGTGGTCGTTTTACCGGCTCCATTTGCACCGAGCAAACCAAAGCATTCGGAGCTAAAACATAAAGCACCGATATGGAAAATTAGTACAACTACAGCAAAACGCATTAAATATCTCACCTGTTGATGCCCACACTTAGCTTATTTACAGCAAGGAACCGGTTGTAGTACTTTGTCATCTCATGTGCTACCAGATTGGTGCGCGACCGTTCCTCAACCGACATAGCGGCTATCCTTTCATTCTCCCTCAACACGTCTGAATCGATCTCAGCCGCATCCGAACTTGATTTTGTTTTGTAGTGCTTGCGATGGTACCATTCACGCACTTTCTGCACGATCAACTTGAGCACCTTGAAGTCAAGCACAAACAGTATCATGAAATATACAACTGTCGCAGCAAGGCAGTAAAACAGATGTCGTCCAATTCCAGGTCGATCCCATTGGTAGTATTGTAAACCATCCTCACAGATTGGTAGTGGTGTTACACCCGGCGGTCGCACTGCTTCACATGTATCGATCGTTACGGACATGTGGCTTAGATTAACGATTGCGTCACAAAGTGCAAAGTGTGGAAAAATCAGAAAAACGTTCGACAGTACTTCAGACAGCTCTTCCAGTTCGAACATATCCGTTCCGAGCAGATACACAAAGATGAATAGTGCTGTACCGGTAACGATGTACGCCACACTAATTCTAATAAATGCAGCCGGGGCCACGTTGTAGTACAGCGTTACGATGTACGTTAACGGAAGGGCAGGAACTCCAACGAACAGAAACACCGAGTACAGACGAAACACTTCACCGCCGGTACTAAATCCGGGCTCCTGGAAAATTGCTACGGTTATGATGATGAAAATACATACAAACGCATATGTCAGATAGTCCCAAATGAAACCCGTTAACCAGTAGGTTAGACGGTTGACACCGCTTACGAGTTGCAGCAGCTTAGCTTTCGTGACACGTTCGCGAATGTAAAAAATAACGTAAAATCCAACGACAAATGCCATCGCAAAGCCGGTGTAATAGGCCAGTTGGAAGCCTAGATTATTGAAGGTGCGCATCAGTTGAAGCTGCAAAACAGACCCAAATGTATTTCATTTTTAAATGTAAACCCTTTTGCCACATCCCAATGGTTCTTACTCTCGTTTCATCGGTGTACGGTAGTGGGAAGTTCGTGAGGGATATATTGTATCCTCGCATCCCGGTAAATGTCGTAAGTAGTGCATTGTGCATCAATTGCAACGCGGCCGGTGGCGAATGAAGTGCCTCATTATTGAACCATACGGTCAAGTTGTCGTTCAAGATTCCAGCCCCAACAATAAACTGGCGATTCACTAGCATCAGATTTGCATTGGCAAATTGCAAAAACACGTCTTCCATCCACTCCGTTCCGCGCAAAGGTATGCTTGGCATACTGCGGAAAAGCTTCATGTAGTTTTGCAGGATCCTAGGGGAGCAAACGAGGGAATAGAAGAGGGGGGAGAGGCAATGGTATAGCAATGGTATATAAAAATGTATGTCTCCTGTTATCTAAGTTTTTGAGCGGATGTTATACTTGCCTTTTTTGAAGCTCGTTCATCTCATTCTCAGGCTCGATCTGTACCAGGGTTACGGATGGATTGTAAAAACGCAATCCTATTGCTCGTGGTGGCATATCACCGGATCCTCCCCAGTTTCGAACGACTGCAATCGTTACTGCTACGAATAGTACCGGTATCAATATCTGTACCACAAGCAAGAACCAGTTTCGATAGGTTTGGTAGATTTTTTTTAGAAACAATGCCCATATTTGGTAAAAGAACAGCCTGGATCCCTGCAGTAGTTCATAGTCATCAAATGTAGT
Source organism: Anopheles culicifacies (assembly GCA_000473375.1). Lineage (NCBI taxonomy): Eukaryota > Metazoa > Arthropoda > Insecta > Diptera > Culicidae > Anopheles > Anopheles culicifacies. The sequence goes on along the minus strand of AXCM01000948.1, from coordinate 39,139 downwards.
GCGTGACTCTGTGTCCGTACCGGTACTGTACGAATGCAAACTGTGCAAACTGCCTTCCTCAATTGGGTGCAACGGTTCGGTCGAGTCAGCACCAACTTTCATGAACACCTCCTCTAGCGTGGTAAGTGAAATGCCAAAGTCACAGATCTTCAACTCTTCACCGCCTGTCTCCAAATCTTCTAACAACGTTTGGAATCCCCGCGAGTGTTCTTCCTGGAGCAGATAGGATAATTCTGAACCAACATTCGATTCCACTTGTATGCAGGGAATGTGTTTGCGCAGTACATCCGTCACCTGTTCCACATCGCATTCCGGTCTTTTTACGCAAATCAACCGGTAGCCAACTCCGTACTTTTTCTTCAAAAAGAACGACGATCCAACCGCTTTCAGCTTACCGTCCGCCATGATCGCGATACGATCGCCGAGCATGTCCGCTTCATCCATGAAGTGCGTCGACAGGATCATTGTGCGGCGCGTTTTCTCAGCAATAAGTAAATCCCATAGAGCGCGTCGTGCAGCTGGATCCATCCCAGATGTGGGCTCGTCACAGAGTACTACCCGCGATCCGGCACAAAGCGCAATGCCAACGCAAAGCTTACGCTTCATGCCACCTGAAAGGCTGGATGATCGAACGTCCGCTTTATCTACCAGCTCGAGAGATTTGATGTACCGATCGATCTCATACTGGGCTTGCAACTTAGATAGTCCTTTCAAACGGCCGTAGAAGTACAGATGTTCACGCACCGTCAACCCATCGAAAAGGATGTTGTGCTGAGGACAGTAACCCAGGGACAACCGGACCGATTTCATCTCCGTTCTTATATCGTGACCCCAAATGATGGCAGTACCGGAGCTGGGACGCTTCATACCGGTCAGCATCGACATAGTGGTGGTCTTACCTGCGCCATTATGTCCGAGCAATGCCGTTATTTGTCCTTCAAACATGTTAAACGTGAGACCTTCGACGGCAACTTTCTTGTTAGAATAAACTTTCCGCAGTCCGCGAATCTGTATGCGTGGAATGCGACCCTTTGGTTCGGCTTCGATGTTATTATCCGTTTTGTTGGTTGTACTTTGTCCTATTGGTTCTAAGTGAGATTAATGTTTGATATAGATGGTAAATAATGTTGTATTAAAGCGTCATGTCCAGTACTTACCATCCGCGGTGGGACGTTCTCCGCACCAGAACCGTTTCGTAACGAAGAAATACCACGGTTGCGCTAATCCAAAATCTCCCGGAAACACCTGCTCGATGTAGAGTGCAATCAGCATGTAGATGGCCGCATCACCGAGCAGCATTAGCAGCATCTGCCCGATGTTGATATCGTCCACATCACTGTCATGAAATAAGGTCGACCACTGTACACCCTGCGTTGTGCCTTCGTACACTCCTACCAGCCTCATCGCAAACCCGATAGCAGAGTTGAGGAGTAACGCTGAACCAAGCTTCTGGGAGGCATTCAAATTCCGATAGTCCTGTACCATGATAATGTACGGTGCGAATGCGAGGAACCATATGATGGCTGCTACAGCACCTCCAGAATTAGCCTTGGAAAACAGTGTGCTCAGCATGAAGGAAAACGTAATGATTGCAATGCCGTACACGAAGAAAATCAACCAGATGACACTCCAATCGGAATAAGTCAGCACAGACACGTTCGGAGTCGAGTACCAGGGTACCTTCAAGAACAGCACCACCAGAATGATCGAAATCTGCGTAAACACAAAACACTTCACGAACCAGGAACTCCACAGGACCCAATTCTGCAGGCCCATAATCTTCATGGCTTCTTTGATTTGTTTCTCCTTCTCAAACAGAATGTTTTTAACAATGCTTATGCATGGGTATATAAATGCCAACATAACCGAAATCGGCAGAAACGTGGTGAGGCTAGATGGGAAACTGTCCTCTCGAAATGGTGGATAAGGGAAGCGCTGCAGATACACATCAGGAACCGGGTCTGGGATATTTTTCACGCGTTCTGCAAACGCTTTAAAGATGTAGTGCTGCAGTGTAAGGAATCCTTCTCTAAAGTAACCAGGCGATGGTCCGCCATCGCTGTCCTCTGCAAACCGGGCACCACCGTCAGGTCGTGAGCCCCAGCGACGGTCCGTCTGCCAGCTGTGCCCAACTGTGAATTGAGCGCGTTGTTCGCCGGGGAACCGCAGCCGGTAGCTTAGACGCTGTGGTAGCGTATTTGTCGCATTGAGACGTATGTCGAACTCGACACCTGCGAAGGCATTAGTGCCGAGCAGGTAATCCTGCAGTACAGATCCATTAGGTAGTCCATGTACATCCATATTCATCCATTCACCAACTGGACCCATAAGAGCGTGCAATGCAGGCCCACTGGGCGAATACGCGATAGTCTCTTGGAACGGTATGACTAAATTTCTCCTGTGCGGAACAATGATAGTAGAAAGAGCAAATTGCTTCATGTTGTACATATTTCCACTTGCATGATTAATTGTGCCCGAAATAGCTGTGCATGATACTATGGAATAACAAGACTTCCAGTTGATCTAGTGCCTTATCTTATTTTTCTTTTTCTTTCACCAATACAAACTACCAAAGCATATATTGCAAACTCGATAAAATCTCCAAAAAATGACGGTTGGAAATAGACAATGGATTGCGATATCTTGCTCGGCCGAAGCTTCTCTCACGACCCAACGTTAGCCTAATACCTAGCTTACCTGATAGCGCTAAAGTTGGCGATATCCAATGGCTGATACACGGAAACGTGTGGGATATGTTCGATTTCGGTTAAACTGCGAAGTCCCACCATGAGCAGCATGAACAGTGGCGGAATGAAAATTTCGACCAGGCTGGAAATTTTGCTTCTCCAGTGCAGTAGGAAGTTTTTCCACAAGAGCAACCAAAATTTTGCCCAACCAGATGTTCCAGTCGGTTGGGTAAGTGATGTTGTCGCAGCCGCGCTTGTAGATTGCGCGGTTAGAATTGCCATTTTGTTTCACAAAAGTTGTACGATCGGAATTTGTGCTAAATGGTGAAATCACTAGAATGCACTTCGAATGGTAGATGAGATTGAAAAAAAAGTAGTACAACACTGATACTGACACTTTTTCGCACTTTTGATTGTTACGTAAATTATATTGCTATTAGTTTGGATGTTACACTATCAGTCACACTACGGGTCCGTTAGTTGTAACGAATTATTCCTACTGGACACTGGTTTATACTTAATCGTGCGCACCTTATTATGCGCAAGGCGCATCCGGTGCTAGCACCGTACCCGACTCGGAGACAAAACCGTACTGTGCTGCCTGTAGTCAGCTTCAAACTAACCAGTCACACCTAGCACAATTTCCGGAAAGTAGCTTCGTACCCCATCTTTATCCACCACATCAGATAAGCTATAAGTCCATCGATCAGTGATAAACTTTCGTTTCGAATTCAACCAACTTTTGCGCCTAGAAAATCCACCACCAAGACCTGAAGACCAGCACGGGAATGAAATAGCAATGTGGATAAATTGATAAAGTTAGCAGCAAAAGATAAGGAATCATGATAAAGTAGACGACCGGTAGTAAACACTGGTTCTAGAGTTGTTACTGTCAATGGATAGTCATATCGACTACGACCCATTCACCGTCGATAGTGCCGTTTTGATGAGTTTGGAATTCACGGCTCTAAAATGACTGATTTATGAGACATAAGACAGCAAACGGAAACACATGTAAAATGCTACAAAATAGTGCGAACAACCACCTTCAGTAGTGGCCACGGATTAGGCTCATACACGCTAGACAATCTTCATTGCTTCTCGGATTTTTTTTTCAGTTTTGAAGGCATTATTAGCATTTGAAGAAGAAAAATAAAGGTTTATTGATTTCCTTATTTTTTTTAAAGGAAGAGCTTAGATAAATTTGTGTTGGTATATTTCATTGATGAGAAGGAAATGAAAATGATATGGTTGTATTATGATTTTTCTTTAGCCGCATTCCACACCGTTCTGTTTGGTGCAAAATATTTGGGGATATCCAAACAAAATTTGATTTTATTGCTTGGTTATTTATGGTTCAATTAAAAAGAGGAACATTTTGCCCGATGATTCACTGAATTCTAAATTATGACATTGCCAACGGTCAGTTTGAGCTACAACCCAGGCAGGGATCTGATCTTAGCACAAATTGCGCCTAAATGTATGCAAAGAATTGCACGATGAATGCGGTACGAATAGTTCTTGTAACAAACTGTACGTGTGATGAACACACCTTTCTGCATACATCTTGCGCAGTGTTCGTAAACGTCAAAGCAGACGTTCGCTTTGTTTTGATTTGTGTTTTTTGGTTTTCTTTCTTTGTTTGGAATTACTCAGCGAAACCCGGCAGCAAATAGTGTGTCATGTAGAGTGCAGTTTTCGTACTACCCTGCTAAACGTTTGAAGATAGCATTGCAGTGTTTTGTGAGAGCTTGTAGTGAAGTAATTTGTTTTTATCTACTTTGGTCACGTTTGCCTCATCATGTCAAAGGAGCTTTTGCAGCAGGAAAGTCGTTTGATACAGCTACGTGCTGTTTTGAATGAACGTAGGATAAAGCTGTGGGAGGCGCCATATTTAACACGGGAGCGTCAAATTGATGCAGCAGAAATACTCCAACTGGCGGAACAGCTCGGTCCGGAGCTCGGCATACCGACGGATCAATGTATGCAAGGGCTGGCCGCACTGCAACGAAATGCCCTAGAGAAGCTGCAATCGAAGGAGGAATTTAAAAACATGGGTGTTGCAACAGTAAAGATACGAGCACCGACACAGACTGGTTCTAACCGGGAGTTTGATTTGAAGGTGAAGATCACAGAACTGGGTAGTCACCTATGCGAATTGATTAGTCAACGGCTTTCTTTGGATCCACGAAAGTAGGTAGTACATTACAAATGCTCAGAACAGCCTCTAAACATGGTTATTTTCCTTTGCTTAGACTAAAACTGGTTTCATCGGGGAAAATAATTAGCGGCCTCCGTTCGCTTCAGGAACAAAATGTTACCAATGGTTCGACGCTGATGGTTTTGGTCATGGCTCACAGTGAGGAGGAAGCCAAGCGAGAATGTTCGACGTTCGATCGTGTTCATAAGATACGTACTGATGCTAAAATGCTAATCAACGAGAATGATAGTTCAAATTTCATGAGCGTAAGTCGTTACTTAAAGTTAGCTACAGCTTGCTAAACTAGAGCTGATTGGTGGTTGTTGGTGAGATAAATTCTCGTGTGTTTCTTTATATTTTTCTTGTCAAGATTGAGGATCAATCGGGCAACGCGATATTTTTGCCGAAAGAAGAAAAACAGTCTCTCCTAATGGGGCTTACGCTTTACGAGAAAGGCAAAGCCGCAATGACGGTAGGCAATTTTGAAGAAGCGCTTCTCTTACTGCTCGAAGCGGATCATGACTTCCGTTCGTGCAATTCACAGCTGCTAGACGTCGTCGATAACTATGCACTACTCAATCTAGACATAGTATGGTGCTACTTATGTTTGAAGGTAAATAGATTGCGATGATTTCATCGTGCTACGATCATGCTACTAAAGTTTTGCTTACAATTTGTAGAATCTACACCAGCTGCCGGATGCGGAACAGAGGCTCAAAATGTGCGAACTCAAGTTTCAGCAGAGCTATGGCAAAAACATGCAGCGTGTAACTGAGATACGAGGGCAACAGTCGAATGAAAAGATTCCGCTGGTACGACTTCATCTACTGAAGGCGATACTTTATTTTTATCAAAACAAACGCGATGATGCACGTACCATGTTCCGTGTGGTAGAAACGGAACTGTTGAAGCTTCGCATCGATGATGACTGCCTGAGCCGGCTGATGGAATGTGGTTACTCCATGAAGGAGTGTCGCATAGCTTTGCGTGCCTGTACAAACGATGTGGAAGCTTCCATCGAGTTCATTCACAACCGTAGGCAAACACGCGAAACGAACGAAAAGCGTTCCGAGCGTGAGCGGAAGCTGTATAAAACGATCAATCACGATGCATCTTCCGGTGATTTCCAGCGGATCAAGCTCGAGTTAGTCGATCAGCTTATGGAAATGGGTTATCCGGAGGAGTTAGCAGGGTTAGCACTGAAAAGAAGTCTTAATGACATAAACGGTGCCCTGAATGAATTGGCCGTAAACAGTGAGGGATTACGAAGCGAACTACTCCGTACGGTGTCCGTAAATGAAGAGCTGCAGAAGAAGCTTGAGGCGTTAGGCTTTGACCCGCAAATAGCGTTGATAGCACTCAAGCTGACCGCAAACGATTATGATCGTGCTTCAAATTATCTCTTCACTAACGTACAAAACGGCATATACAGTGAGGCATTGCAGCGAGCCATTGTTGAGTTGAATAGTAAACAAAGTACTTCGGGGTGCAATTCAGCGGAAGAACACACACTGCCAACTAGCAACAATTCAGGCGAAAAGCCGTCTACAAGCAAACGCACCGCCCGAAGCTCCAATTCTACTGATGAAGCGAAAAAGCAAAAAAATATACAGAAGAAAGAAATGCTTGACATTCTGTTCAAAAGCTTCTCACAGGATATTCGGAAAACTGATGAAGATTCGCATTTGGATTTGCAGCTTGACGAGGAAGCTAAATTGCTGCAGCAGTACAAGCAATTGCTAGACATGGATTGATCGAGTTACCAACCGGCGGTTAGGTAATCAAACTAGCGTGAAGTTAGCGTGAATAAAATTAACAACAAAGAAATAACAAGCTAAGTGTACAACATTAATAGGTGTTGTTCAACAATTGCCTTACTTTTGAACCTGACTTTGATACACTGCAATACAAAAGTAATGATTGACTGTGTTCATGGTAATTACACTGATTCTGTATCAGGGAGTTGTTTACCTAAATAAAACAATTTATTCACTATACTGTTGTTATTATTAAAACATTTCACTCATTTATAAAGAACATTTATTACATGGGATTTCATATTCTTTTTTATTCATAATTATTTTTCTTAATGTGTCATCCTTTCACGTCACACCGAGAAGTTCAACAGAGTTATTTTTGTATCAATGTGACCTAGTGGTTGTACGATTTAAGCATATCGTCAAGGTAATATGAAGGCTTATGCTTGCCCAAGAGGTCCTTATTACGAAAAACAATAGGAAAACACTATATGGATATACACAAAATATACTTCAACAAAAAGCTTTGCAAGCTCGTAATGTTCTAATTCATTGCTAAAAACAAACCTTCTTCATCTTCCACATCCGAATCGACATCTTTTTCATTGCCGGACTGTGAACTGTCTACCGAGCTATCCAGTTGTGCTTGTACCAAACAATTCCATCGATTTTTCTTCACCATTTCGTCCGAACTGGAATCACTATCATTAGCAGCGGTGCTGGCGGCCTTGACCCATGCCAACTTTCGGCCGTATTTGTATAGCTTAGGCCAGCGAATGGAGGGCACAAGCTTTCGCAGTCGAACGACTATTGAAAGGCCACGAATTTCATGTACCGTGTGCTGTGCGTCAATCGTACTGAATAAATTGAGCGGTACTATGTACCGTTGTTCGTCGTCTGTTTTCACGAATTGAAGCAGCAGTGAGTTGTTGCTAACCATTAGATCATATCGCTTCACGTCTGGCGCATGAACCCGCAGAACAATAAAATATTTATCCTGCTGCCAAACAGTTTGCGCAAAACGATAATCGGAAACGAGCGGTTTTAAGGGCAACTTTCGATCGCTTCGCAAGCATATTTTCGATTCCTTCGGTTCGTTAGATTTGGTCTGTAATGGTGTACGTGAATCAGGAGAAGAGGAATGATCATCATTCCTAGCAACAGCTTCCTCGGTAAGACGTTGAGGTCCTTCGATCTCTTGCGTTTCTAATGATGATGGCTTCGATTTGTTCTGCTCATTTCGTGGCGTTGCAAGTTCTTTCATCATATTCATCAGCTCCTGTTGTGTGAAATTCACCTGCGTAAAATTATCGTCGGTGTCGGCCACGGTACTTTCTTCATCATCGAAATCCTCTTGCACTAACATTGCTAGATTATCGTGCAAAATATTCAACAGTATTGAAAACTCATCCGACGAATTCCCGTCACTCAAGACCATCTCGTACCGGTGGCATCCTTCGATAGGTTCTGTATTTCCACACGGTAGTACTCTCGTGACTCTGGCGAAGAGGGAGCCTTGGTTGTGTTTTTCCAGCCATTTATCATATATTGCATTTGCGACATCTTCGGTCCATTTCGTTGCACCATTCTGGGGATGTATGTGTGCCATTGTCCCCTTAATCGCCTAAATAAAGTAAGAATAATAGAAATTATGGTACAAACTGGGTAATACCAACAATTAAACGAAAAGGACTGATCCTACCAAAAATGAAACTGAACGCAGCAATTGTTCTGGGATTTTAAAGATGCGGTCGCATTTAAATATGCCACCAAAGTCAAGCAGAAACACTTCGGCTTCGATTCCATTGCTACTCTCCAACACATTTGTTATGCGTGCACGATGGTAAAAATTCTCATAAAACACCAGGCAGTGCTGATGGATGCATGGTTTTTTAAGCGGAGTTAAATTCCTTCCATCCTTGACAAATTCTTTTATTGCGGCATCAATCTCCAATATTCTGCAAAAGTTGAGAAAAAAATAAAGATTGTAAAGCAAACGACCAGTCCAAAATATGGAAATAATACTAACCTGTCACATCGATACACGTAAAAATTATCAGGTGCAAGATAGTGTCCAATGGTTACGTTATAAACATTGTTCACTAGCAACGTGTCAAACTGATATTGACCTATGTTGTCTCGGTAGAGCGAGAGTTCCTCAAACGAACTAGAAGATGAGCACGTGTCATTTAATTCAACTGGAACCAACATGTTGTGGTCGTCGGTTTCCGCCAGTTTTTCGCCATTTTCCAATTCGGCATCATCGCACTGTACCAGCGGTCGGTTTGTCTGAATATGTTCAAATTTTTGGTCAGCTTGTATAAGCTCCATTCGTTGATCTGATATCTGATTGTCTGGGTTCATTTCGAGCTCCTCCACATTATCCGGCTCATCTAGTCGGTTATGACCATCTTCCTGCTTGTCCTGTTTTTCGTATTCTTGTGCCTCATGACGCATCGAGTGCATCGCTAATTTTTCACAGTCTTGAACAATTTTTCGAATCTGCTCGAAAGATTGCTTATCCCCAATACCAAATTGTTTGGAAATGACGGTGGCGCCGATTCTCTTCGCCGTAACTGTCGCTTTCACACCTTTCAACTGCTCTATCAGATGAAGATCATCGATCCACAGGGTGTCCTTGAGTGCTAACAGCACATTGCCCTCGATGTAACAATTTGGTCGGTTCTCGTGTTCTTCAATCCATTGCCTCACGGTAAGAGATGCTGTTTTGTCCCAGTCCTGTTCGTAATCGTGTGGCACGAGCGCAGCGATGCGAACATTGAACGCTTGCCCTGGAAGCTCACGGAATTGCTCGGGAAGAAATAACAAAACGCACGATTTAACGTGAATAATCCGCCCAGTGTCTATGAGCTGCAGTTGCACTTCTCTGTTATCCAAACTGAAAGCAACACAAGCAGAATTATTAGTTATGAAACGGTATTAACGGCATGTAACACATACTTCGTTTCCTCATAGTTGATGATACGGCAACGCGAGTAGTTTTGCTCATGGTACACTGCGCACAATTCGTTCCGTCGGGGCTCACCATGCATCCTGTGGCGGTCCGCGTTTGAGTAATGTGCCTGTATAGCGATATCCTGTACCATGTAACGTCTGCTATCCTTCAATACTGTCCAATCATTGGCACTGACCGGTTGCAGTGCGTCCAAATACACGGCGTAGTGCGCCGGAGAGAAAACATGACAGATTTTTAGCCTTATTTTTCCACTTGTGGGTAAGGTTACCGTTGCTACGTCGTCCGGTGTTAGTGTGTGTCGAAACACACAGTTTCGAATGTTACGGCAAGCTGCAATCCCCAAAACATGTGTGCAAAGCATAGATACTGCGCGGCCATCAGCTATTCTGCTACTCTCGTGAATGCTTCGAATTTTCTAAAAAAGAAATATGTGTATTGAACGGAACAAATATACATGTGAAGAGTAACATTTTTACTATTTGGAACACGGAATTGTAAGCAATTACCTTTGCGTACGTTAGCAATTTCTCGGAAACTTTCGGCACGTGTAGCTCTAGGAAGTCGACCAACCTCGGCAACTCCTGGTTGTTATTTTCATTCAGCAAAACTATCGATGATGGTTTTCCCTTTTCTTGCTTGCTTTCACTCGGTAAATACGGAGACTCGTAGTACTCGAAGGAACAAGCATAGCGTCTCGTAAACGTTGACCACGTTGATGGTAGAAAGTAGTGTATTATGTGTTGCGCCATGGTTATCTTCAAATCTCCCAACATTTCATCACTGCAAACAAAAACCACCATATCGCCTTGAAGTTGTTCATCCCAATTCCTGAAGCCGGCATGCTGCTGCAAAACCGTACGCTCATTGCACACAATGTGATTGATAGAATTTTGTTTCAGTACGTTGACGATAGGCAATAAATCGTTACTATCTTTGCCAAACACGATCGTGCGTTCATTTCGGTAATCGTGTTGTTTAAGATGCTTGATCAACTCAATCTCCTTCTGCTGATCGCTGGAAAATAGCCGAAAACTAAACTCAGCCTTCGCGTACACTGCAGCCTCGATGAATGCTCCGATGCAGATGATCATGTTATGGTAGCGTTGAAGGAAGATAGCAAGCACCGGTATCCAATGCCCGGCCGTGACAATCATCTGCAGACCCGGCTTTTCACAATTTTTGCAAAGCAAACGTAATTCTGGTGCGAATTGTGGCCAGATTTCTTCGATATTATCAATCACCACCGTTTGGATGCGTTTTCGCACGAAGGCTTCCGGGACGCGTTCGTACAGGCGCCGGTAACCGGGGGCTGTTGTTATCAAGATCGCACATCCATTAAAGAGGAGATTCTGATGGCATAAGGAAAAGAAAAGGAACAAATACTGTGAGAAATGCAGATAAAAAATACAATACAACTAAATGGTAAAGCTACGTACGCAATTTTTAGTCACGTTCCGTATGCCATAACACTCGAGAACGGTTAGCTCGGGGTGCGCGGCGGTGTTTAGCATTTTCCGACAGAAGAAAGCAATCCGCTGCACTTCTCTCGATGAATAGCATATAATTATCGCCACTGGCCCTGCAGCAGATGGGACCAGTGACTCTTCTATTTGTCTCTGTAAAATGAAGAAAATAATTATTTGAACAAGTAAGTAGAAGGGACCAAGGTTCACATACCTGCACTACGGAACAAACGGCTGGTAGAAAGGCAAAAGTCTTGCCAGTGCTGGGCCCATTGACGCAAATAAACGAATTGTCACGCAGTATGTGTGGCCAAGAGTAGGCTTGCAGCCGATGTATTTTAGTGATGCCCAGCTGTTCCAAATTTTGATGCACCCTCGGACTAAAGTTGGCCGCCTCAATTCGATCGATCGGATTTGGAAGTTTGGAACCATGTACTAGTACACGATAATGACTTCTGCGGGAAAACAAACTACATAAAGAGAAACACGACATTTGTTGAATGTTCTTCATTATACGTTTATGATTACTTAATGGCCGCCAATCAACAAAGTCTGTTACAAGGAACAACACGTAGAACGAACATATTCAATGTACAAAAAGTTGTTTTCACTTTTTTATTATACTTTCTAACAATATAGAATGCTAAATTTCAAATACATTTCACTTGAAACATCATATTTGTGTATAACTACCCCAAGGATGTTTGTGATGTTGGAAAATAACAAAAACTGAAGGCAAAAATCGATTTTTGGGTACTACTATCGATAACATAAACGTAGAATACTTGTACGAGTATTACGACGATATTTCGCAAAGTGGATTTAATGGAACCATTTTGTTTACATAAACAATACAATGATGTGCTTACCATTTTTCGTCTTGAATAACTTTTTCAAAACGTTTCAACGCAGCATTGCTTTCACTTGTTGGCAATTTCTCGGATGATAGAAGCGAACTAATTGGCACACCGGCTGGAGAGAGCCCTTTTGTAGAAGGAGCTGATTGTTCAGGGACAGGATTGATGAGTTTTTGCTGGTTTAAATTGGCTTTCATTTTTATGATTTTTCGCATAAACTTAGGAGCCGTCCCAACTTTGTCTGAAGATTCATTATGAGCTTGATCCGGCATTGTTGGTGCATCTGGCGTTTTTGGCACTAGTTCAGGTGTCGTAGTATGCGAGTTTGCCTCCGATGTTGACGCTTTTGTCAGCTTCATGTGCATAAGCTCGTATTCGGTCTGTGTTGCTTGGGCAACGTCGATTGTTAATGACTGTGGACTCATACGGATTTGCGCTAGAGGATCGTGAGCGTCTGGTAGATGCCTGGCGATCGTTTTGCACAGTGTTGGGGAGGATGTTGTTTGTACAGCCGGTTTAGCAGGAGTTTGCTCTTCACTATTTTTGCACGATGCTTGTTTCAACTTTTGTGCCATTTGAAGCTGTATTTTGCGTCTCAATTTTGACGTCTTCGTGCCTGCCTCACTTCCTTGGACACTGTTTTTATCATGTTGTATTTTTGTGGAGGATAAGTTACTATTTACCTCAGAATGTGATAGCGATTCATCAACTAGGGGCTTCTGCGTCGTCGTCTCTCCTATAGTACTGGCTGAATCGTCAAACAGCTGCTCATAACTAAGCGACTTTGTGTCGTCCAGCGATGCGCTGACCAACGAAGACGCTTTGCTTGACAAAATCTCTTTACTTTCGAACATATCTGCAAAAACGAATTAGCATTCGTAATAATATTCAATACCGAGCAAATAACGGATTCATGTACTTACAATTAGTAAAAGCCTCCGAGTCCACAATCAATCCCATTGCCCATTCCGAAAGAACGGCTGAAGCGTTAAATGTTTTAGTATTTACATGGAACAGCAAATCGCCAATACAGATTGACTCTTTACCGAACGGATACGTGGAAACATTTGTAAAGCAAATCTTTTGGGTTCCTTTAATGAGTGAATGTATCACGTCAGTTGCTTGTTTGTTCCACGAAAAACACACCGTTTTGCGTAGTTCTTCTACTAGCGGATCGTATACCTATAAAGGGCGACAATAGTAATTTTGTGAACCCACAACAACAACAAAAAAGCAGAAGATTTCTTACACAGTGTCCTGGAATGATGTTCTTGATGGCTCCCTGCTTCACGATAGTAGAAGATTTGTCATGAAACTTTTCCGGTAATGGTTTCAAATGTTCCATGTCAACAACCTTCGGGTAGCCTTCATCGATCAACCAGAGCCGGTACGAGCGCATTCTTTTGTCCTCTTCCTTTATACCCTCTACACTACAACGTGTCCAGCGTGCTAGCAACGGGTCGAAGTATGCTACGACCTGTACGTATGTTGGGAAACCATCGACGGAAAAGAATTTACAAATTCTGTATTTTACTGCGGCTTGCATCGCGTCTTACCTCACCAAAGATTGGTTCGTAGTCCACAATTTCCTGCTTCATGTAGTGTTGATCACAGTACTCATCGATGGCATCCTGCAGTTGTTTCAGCTGTTTTTTCTTACTTCCAGGATAAAACGGTTTGTACCAAAACTTGTGTGGGTTTGAAAAATATGTAATAAAAATTTGGTTCTCCATCGTACTGCAAAAAGCGAGTTAATTCCCTTTCTGAAACGTGAAATACGAGCGTGCGAAGTTAATACCGAAGAAGCTGTCGGCTTCCAAAAATCGCTGTGCGTTTGATACACACACACACTGTTGCAGGTCATCTAGCAGAATGTGAAGTTTGACTGTCCGAAAGACGTAGCGCGAAATTGATCAAACACAAGTTCATAAAAAAACGGCGATGGCAGCAAGATTTCTTTTTTTTGTATGGAGTTTTTTTGAGAAATATCGCGCTATATCTTTTTTATGGTGACAATTAATTGCACAAGATTATATAACCGAATAAAGTACCACTGTAGAATGATTCATAAATAACCAGGAATACTATTTGCCTAACAAACGGAAGGACCAGAAAACCCCTGCAAAATAATTGCATCCATTTTGCACCTGTTGGTTGAGGGAATGTCATTTTTGACAGTTCTAGTTGGACGTTGTCAAAACTGAACCTTTTTTTTTGCAGCATCTTTCCATACACGTTTGGAAGGAAACAGTGGATTAATTTGCAAGTAGAAAGGTGATATTGGCTGTGCAAAATATATCCTTTGGATAGTTAGATACTGATTGTGGAACGTTCAACTAGCAGGGTGATAAGAACGCTTCCATCTTTCCGACACACGCTAAATCATGCCGCGAGGTAATACTGTTTGCTTTGTTGCAGAAAATGCTTTCAGAACGGACAGCAAAACAAGCAAAACAAATGCAGTGAGATGCTGTAGTTCCTCATATCCATTCACCGATGTTAGAACTGATTGTGTTTAAAACATTTTATAGGAAAGTACGTTAACCATAAGGGGCGTAATCGCAATTTCACTAATCCGGAAGAGTTAGAGGCACAGCGAAAGAAGGATGAGGAAGAGAAAAAATGGCGCAAGACGCGAGAACAGGGTTCCGACGATGATGATGACGATGAGGAGGGCAATGAGGACGGCGAAGAAGATGACTCGGACGAATCCGATTCCGGTGATGAAAATGCAAAAGGTGCACAGTCGGTAATACAAATTCAAAACCCGAACCGTGTGGCGAAAAAGTCGCACCGAAAGGTAAACGAAGTTGACGAAGACGACGAGCCACAGTTGACACGCCGAGAGAAGGAGGAGCTGGAAAAGCAGCGGGCAGCGGCGGCGTATCAGAAACGGCACGCAGAAGGCAAAACTGCACAGGCGAAAGCTGATTTGGCACGATTGGCAATCATCAAGCAGCATCGTGCAGAAGCAGCGGCAAGGCGTGAGGCTGAAAAGAAAGGTAATCGTAATCGGGACTGCGCTTCCGATCGTTTGGTATTATTAACCTCTAGCTTGTCTTTTTTTTACCACCAGACAAAGAAGCCAAAACGAAGAGCGGTGCATCTTAGAACATGCCCGATGATATCACTTGTAGATTTGCGACGTTCGATACGAATTTTCACATGCACCTTTAGCTGCACAACGATTATTGCCGATCGTATTGTACTGACCCATTTTTTCTTTTTAATGTGAACACAACGTGATTCCCGTCCTGGAGCCATGTCAGCTGGCCACAATCCGTAACTCTTTCTAGTAGATAAGAATGTCGTAAAACATTGTTTTCAGCCCTATCCCTACTAGAGTGTTGTATATCGATACGCCGTAAATTTAATTGTACGATAAATATAAACATAATTGGCCATACTGTCCATGCAGTGATTGATTTATTTCTCGAAATTGTACTTGTTGCAGGCAATAGATATAATCTTATGATTTAATATGAATTCATACTCACCTTCAGAAACAATTCAAGCTAGTTACTAATCTAAACTATTAACTTTTTATTCTTAGAGGAAAAGCAAGTCAACGTGAATTTATTTTATTAAAATTTTCCCAAATTGCGAAACATGTACTAACTTTCCTTGTCTTATTCATTAGGAATATCGAAATTAAACCGGAACTGGTTTGCCGAGGGAACGATTGTTTTTGCATTTGTATACTTAGTTATTTGGGGTTTTTCTTGCTTCTCATCTGTGCATTTAGTAGCTACCCTCATTATTTCTGACTCGTTATCGTTGTTTAAGAAGTTAAACTTAAAGTTGTTATCTCCGGTTAAAATTGCCGATTTTTTTACAAAATGATATTTTTTGGCCTTTTCCGTTGGTTTGTCGAATCTTACTTTGTCCGGATTTACAGCCATTGCTTGCTCTTCGGAAGCCATCTTACTTCGATAGTCGCCAAAGGTGGTTCGCATGATTTGTCTTTTACGGATGATTGGCTGTGAGCCATTTTTCAGCGTTTTAATCAGTTTGGAAGTTTCCTCCACTGGAAGTATGTAGTAGGTAAAGTGTTATTGATTGTGTCTTCAACCATAGGCAAGTTGCAAAAAGACAACACATACTTTTTTTGTTGTTTTCACGAATATTTGGCAGACTGAGGGATGATTCTAGTTGTTGGATGCACCAGTACAGTTCGAGTTCAAATTGCCGATCTGCCTCGGATAGTTGTGCATCAGCTTCATTTCCGGAAGAGGATGCGATAGTTCCTTCGGTCGGTGAAGGGATAGAACTAGGTCGTGGAATAGATTTAACCTTTCCAGTATTTTTGTGCAGCTTTAATTTTGGTGGTGCCATTTGTAACAAAATGTTCGACTGGACGTGGAACCGCAGAAAAGGAAAGGATGTTTTGATGTATTGTGTTTTTTTTTGTCAATCGAAGTGAAACGTCAAAATAATATTCGACAAACTTTCGATTTCGAAAACAAATGTTGTCAAATATTGTCGGATTTCGAAATCATCCGGGCAGCAATTTTGTTTTTCATGATAAATCTATCCCAGCGAAATGAACGCTAGCGTTTCGCTAACAATATTCTGATGCTCGCGGGAATGAATAATTTACTAAACCAAACACCAAATTTGTAGAAATGGTAAATGATTGTGTTGAATGCACATTTTATGTGATGTATAGTTATAACAGTACATAATATTTCATTATAGTAAACAGCACATAATATTTCATTATAGTAAACTTGCTCTTCATACAGTTCCCATATTCTCCAGAGCATCCCTAGCGGCCTCTGCTATGCTATGTTCTGGTGTTCCTTCCGGCTCGAATGCCAAAATCTTTGCACTTTCTTTCAAAAATTGTTGCACCTCCTTCAGACGTCGTCGTAGTTCGGATCTTTGAATTACACCACTCTGAAACAGTTGACCAGCCTCTATCAACAGAGGCACATGCAGCTCGTACATGATAGTACCCCTTAATCTAGTTAAACCAGGCTCTAACTGATCGACTACTTCAAGCAAATCACGACAAAGCGATTCTTTGCGTTTTAACTGGTCCAAACTAAGCTGAGGTACAAGGTAATTTTCGATCTTCCCGTATAACTCACAGAGCGAGTGTTTAACCGACAATAATATATAATGGTTATCGTGCAGGATAAGGGCTTGTTGGCGAAGAAATGTTTCTAATCCGGCCACATCGTTACCATCGATGCATTCAAGCTGTTGGGATAGTGTTTCAAGTAGTAATACTACCGACTCACAGGACATTTCTTTTCGACATTCTTGACAACGCCATCCTGATTCCTGATTGAGTGGATTCACAGGTAGAATAAGCCCTCTTCGACAATCAGTGCATCGCAATGCACTGCAGTACGTGCCGAGTTCGGTAGGATCAGAACAACGGCGACAATTACAGTAGAAGAACTTTTCTTCTTTTAAATGCTGACGTCGCTTCAAAGTACCTTGTAGGATGTGAGCGTAGGTGAGTGTGAGCGATTCACCCGCCCTTACATCTCGTAGTGTTCTAACGGTAAGGTAATGTGTTTTAAGAGCATCTGTGTGCCCCGTATTAGGTGTACAGTCGTGCATGAGGAGATATGCTTGTGGAAACAGGGCACGAGCCTTGATCGGATCCTGACCCACCTCAAACGCATTGACCTCAATTATGCCACAGATGGTGTGTAGTTCTTGTTCGGTAAACTCCACTGCAAATCCCCAATCGTCCCGAATCCGTTGAACAATCTCCTTTTGATTACGATTCCACAATTTTGGTATCTGTTGTCGAACATCATTCAAAGGGTCCATATCCAGTAAGCGTTCGTAACTCGCAAAATCTACGGTTTTCAGTAGCATACATCGTAAAGTAAGTATGGCTTCGTACATCAGCTTCACCTGGACAGGAGTACACGCCTGGAACAACTTATACACCGCCTTATCACGCAGAGGAATGCATTCAAGCTGAGAGTGAGTGCTTGATGCGACTAGACCATGACAGTTGGGAGAGCATATTCGCCAGTTACAGCTCTCACATCTGCAGAAAAAGGTTTGTTTTAGTAGAATCGTTATGTAAAAAGTGAGTGATGGACCTTACTTGTAGAAAACACTGCTAGGTTGGAAAGTGCTGTGACATCCCAAACAGACTGGTTCAGTTTCTGCACATGGACCCACCATGAGCGGTGGCGTTTCTATGATGACGTCACCGGCTTTAAGATCTCGCGAAGCAACAAGATATCTGTGCGGACAAGTGAAACAGTCTGATTGAAGATAAATACCATTACATACATTTATGAATGTGTGAACTGAAACTATACCTTCCGACCAGCTCGGAGCGTTTTATACAGTACGAGGTGGTAGCTTCCAATTGAACATCGTGTGAAAGATCCCATTCCGAGGATGTGTCGGCCTTTCCTTTGGAAATATCGAATGATTGGGTTTGTTTTTTATGTTTCTGTGGAACAAAAGAACAAATGAGATATTACGCACATTGTTGTATATAAGAATTTATCCACATTCGCGTTATTCTCTTATTATGTCTCATGTATCTGACTAGGTAAAATGTTCCCAATTATCGATGTAGCTCGTTGAAGGTTTCTGTTTACAGAGTTAATTAACTAGCCGGTAGTTGAGTGTGTGTAGCAGTCGGCGGTCGCTAATGTGCGATGGTGCTATGCATTTTTGCACACTTGTCCTTCATTCATTATTAACGAATGTTGTTTTATTGCGAAAGGATTGCATTTGCATGCATTTATGCAACAGCAGAGCGTGTGTTGTATTTTTACTACTCCCTGGTTCTTTTCCACGCAGATTTTTTCTTCGATTAACGATGACACATAATATCATGCACATGCCGACTTTTTGAAGGGCATTTTGTCGTGCAATAAATGCAAAGAGACGTGCATGTCAAAGGTAAATGCATTGGCCTTGCCTTCTATCGTTTAATGTTTAATGTTAAATAAAAAAACTATTAATATGGAAGGATACATTCCAATACAAACACGTGGCAATCGTTTTCAGTCGCTGATTAATGATTAATCAAAGGGAATGCTTAAAATCAACCTGGGGCTTGTTGATAAATGAAGGACAATGTTGAATTCATTTCATTCGAGCTGTTTGAGTATTAATCACTGAACACTAGCTGAATGTTATGTGAAATGTATTGTTTATCTGTTATCCATGCCGGACTCAACATTAATCAATATATTAACTTCTGTGTTATTAAGGGTCTTTGCTGCACCAGGGCAAAAAGTTAGCAGCACTGGTTTTTCATAAGCTTCTCACGTCAAATAATTTAAAAAGTGTGGTACTTAAAAAAACTGTTGTGACATTTTGGTGTAGCACAAGAGGAAGAAAAAGATTGAAATATTATTATCATCATATTTGTTTACACCTAGCGGTTTAGCTTTTACCATCACACGGCTGTGATGATTTTCTTTATTTATTTCATAACGACAGCTATTTCATATTTCTAGTTGTGATAAAGTGTAGTACATAAAAAGAACTACGTTTGGGTAGGGAAGTAGGATGAAAGTTAACGTGCACACCCGCTCCGTATAACTGAGGGATGAATGATGAATTGCTGTGAAAATACCACTAAGTAGTAGTCGTGCGAACAATTGGCCTCGGGATGTATGTCATACCGTTTGCTAACCTGAGAGAAGATATTTTATAATTAACTAAATAATTGCTGGCGTATGCGTTAGACGGCATGAGCCACGCGAAACTTAATGAAGACAATCACTCAGCTCCCTCGCCTCGAGGTGATTACAGAGAATATAGAAAGTCCTCTTTCAGGAAATGTACCGTGACGGAGGTGGATATAGTAAAAGGATCTAAATAGCAAACGAATGTCTTTCAACACTATTTCATTTGCTTTTTGTGCTGGCTATATACATAAAAGAATGTGAATTATCAATAAAGTATATTTTCTCGAAAGCTATAGTAAGTGGTCAACCAGTTGGGCTGAAATATAACGTGTTTGCACGATGTGTCTATTAGTTGCGTATTGTTTCGGCTGTGGCTTGTATATTAGTGAAGTTTAAGAAAAGTAACTTCAGGCAGTTTAATTGAAATAAAAACGTACAACTAAAAAATTATGATTTCTTGGTATACTTGGTTTGAATTTTTAGAAAGAAACTAAATTATTATCGTCGCTCAACTGAAAATGAACTACTGGGCGTCTCCATGGGTTAATGCTCTAATGTTGTTGATTTTTAGTTTATAGGGACTTTGATCCAAGGCCTCATTCGTCTCTTTCCTTCGTGTCTGTCTTTTTTGTGTTAGTTTCAGAAATTCAGAATAATTTTCTTTTCTTTCGAACTCATCGATGACTTCTTGGTTGTTTCTGTATACCGAACTAGTACGACATGCTTGCCAGCACACAAGGTTCATCGTTGGATTTACAATCACTTCTCGTTTTTTTTTTTGTTAAATAAAGGTAAGTAGTGCTTGTATAGCCGGACAAACTCATCGGCACTGTACGATTATAGTATTTTAGGTTAACATACTTTTTATGCACATGATTGCTTATTCATCAACTGAAGTATCGAATAACGCAAAGTACCATTTCATTTGCACTTAATGCCGTGCGTCATGTTACAATAAGTTAGCGCGAGGGCAATGCAAAGGTTGATTGGGAAGAGTAGAAAAAAATGGAAATGTTGCATAGAAGAAGAACATGATGATTGGATTATAATTTATTTATCTCCCTTACCTTTTTTTTATGATGTGGCGGCATACTTTCCGTTGACTCCGAAACACTTCACTCAGTACAGAAGAAAAAGTACACTTTGAACGAAATTTAAAACAGTTCTACCTCGATTGGTTACGAACTCCTCACTATAGAGGGTGCAACCCGAAGCTGAGTTTCATGAAAAACCTCAATTGGCGTTGAATGTATGTGTGATGTCTTTCACGACAAATTTCACTCTCCTGTCACCAGGCACCAATGTCCGAACGTCTCGTCATAGCGTCTGGTTGCAAATGAAAGCGAGGAAATCAGTCGTTGGAATACAGTAATCTTATTTTTAGAATCACAAATCAACGGCCCCACAAAGTTACAGTGATGCTGTCTCTTCTCTTTTGTATCGCAATGCTTTCCTCCGCAATGTGGGATGGTGGATGCGCGTGTGGTTTTGTTTCATTCACGCGCGTTCGAGTAGTTCGTTTCACGTTTGATTGAACGTGAGGTCACGAATCACTTTCGCATGAAAATGCATGAAATTTGAGTTGAAACCAGCACGCCTTCGCGATACAGCTATTTATTTATTTATTTATTTATTATGGTCTCCCGCCTGGAACAAAATGCAGCCACCTGGTCCGGGATGTTACCGACCAACCGAACGAAAGGTATTAACACCGTACCAGATGTTACATATCAGTATAGTTAGGCATCATTTCACGGTCACGCTGCCCGATGGCTGGTGCAACTTGTTGCTTCAAGCAACTCACTTTTTGACACATCGACACACGAATTGCCCCGGCGGTACTTCTGCCCGTCGGGTGTCACCAAACGCGTGACGTACGGTCAAATTCGCCGTGACAAATGATGGACTGATTGCGCAGAACTCCTATGGATGGGAAGCGGAACATGTGATGTCAATGTGAAGTGACTTCATTGCGTTCCTTACAAGACGCGTGTTCTACAGCCAACGCTGAAAATTCTGGTAACTTGAGAAACGTTTGTCAAACAGTCAATTAAACGTTGCCTGGGTGCGTGTGGCCTGTGAAAAACACTTTTTTCATGCTAATTTTACTCTCAATCAAAGCGATTCCTAAACTTATTGGAGGTGGAAGAGAAATGAAACTCATGTGAGATCTGTCTCTTTCCTCGTTTGAACCTGGTTCATTGTGACATGTGTCAGCTACACTGTTACAGTTTTTCCATCCTTTCATTAACTTTGCGTAGAACCCTTTTTCACTGTTACAGTATATATTTTCCTAACAACACAAGAAACAACAATCCTACACTATGCGACCGGCGGCTTCTAAGCGACGTTTCGTACTGATGGTGTTCGTGCCAAGTGGCATTTCGAGCGGTGGACGAATTACTATTTCTGTGGTCCGAAGTTTCGTAAAACCAAATCCAAAAAACATCATAGTGTCAGTTTAATCTGTTTGTATGCTTTTGGAAGTGTAATGCCGTACTTCCTACCACACAATAGTGCAAGAAGAGGCAATTCGGCATTCAAAGAAGTGTTAATTTTGCACAGTTGATTCATAACTTGCAAATAATATAAATGGTTGTCTGTATTGGACACATGTTTTTTTAAAATTGAGCGTAACTAATGTTATTCTCCAATGTTTATTAAACTTTTCATGAAATAAACAATGCTTTAGAAACTTAAGATATGATGCGTATGTGTTATGCATCTAACGAAAAATACTGAACTAATGTCAACAAGTTTCTGAAAATACGTATTTACTAAAACATAACACACATTGCATAGCATTAGGTCTTATAAAATGCAATACAATGCTCTCTACAGCAAAGCATTAGATAATTTTTAACAGGAAGGTACCTGCTTTAAGTGCCATATTCTATGTTATATGTATTAAATCTTTTTCTATGTCTTCTTAGCACTCACATTCGTACGCCACCAATTAGTCAAACAGGATTATAATTTTTCATAAGCATCATTATACGTCAATTTGGCGTCTGTCTATCATTAGATTTCAACCGGCTCAGCTAGCTACACTGCGAACCATAATTAATTAATATTGTATGTTTTTAATGTCGTTCTGTCTATCCGCCATCGTCATCACCTCGCGTCATCACCGTTAGTGAATTTCGATGGGTTTCGGAAAACCAAAAATATCGACGCATTGGAACGAGCCAAACCATTACTAACCTTTCGTAGTAAAAATAAAGAGATGAAAAAGGGCGGAGTCTAACTGTAGTTAAGCTACGCGGACATAATATTTTTGGCTTTGCGACATTACATGACATTACAAGCAGCTTAAGGTTTAAATGAACCACAGTAATGCTATGCCAGGCTAACGTAAGCAAACACCACGCAAAGGATTTATAAAACACTAACAAACTAAGAAGAATTTCTACCGTGCATATGTTTGGCACTGCATTGGTCGATGTGTTTAACAGGATTTGAACGATTAGCAATAGGAAATAGTGCGTAGCACGTAAGGGTAATAGTGTGTGGAATTGTTTTTCCACTTGATTTCCAAAATCAACATTGCGAACTTGAGTGCATATCTTAATGAATGTATTTCAATGCTATGAAAAAATCAGACGTTTTTCATACTTGCAGGACAGAAAAGATTAAAATTTCGAAGAAAATCAGATCCTTTCAATCCAAGAAAATTGCATTGCTTTTATCAGCAAAATTAACACCAGCTTCACCCGTGTTAGCAATTTATCTTTTATGGTTGAAATTTTGTGTGAAAATTGGTATTTTCTCATACACTCTGCCGGGTAAACATTGCCAGCTAATGTAAATTAAAGCACACGTGAAGGCTAATGAGCTAACAGCTCTAAGCATACATTGTGATGTTGTTTGGCTATGATTGTATACGGTAACAGGAATGATAATGAGCTTTTGAGTGCAAATATGTATTTTCCTCAATAAGGTAATTTCAATACAATACTGCTATATGAGGGTTCAAGGTAAGGAATGTTTCGATTGACGAATATTGATGAATGACTAAGGAATCAAGTGTTTGTCTTGCACATATCACTCGCACTTGATAATTGTTTTGTTAAAGTTTAACATTTCATCAGCTAATCCAGCTAATGATGAAGTGGTTCCTGCGTAATCACTGTTTGTTATTATTTGTATACACGGATATGCGTTCGATATTCTAAGAAGCAAAAATAATTAATTGTCGAAAAATACCAACATTGCCGAAAGAAACTAAAACATTATGGAGACGCCTGATACTCTATGGAAAAAGAAAAATTCTAAACTAAACAAAGAAAATAATAAAACTTCATTACATCCGTTATACATCATTACCACGTCAACTATTATCATCATTTCATTTCATTACCTTCCCAAGATCGTGATTCTGTACGACATTATTAAAATATATGACGCTCGGAGGGGTAAAAGACGATGGAAAATGAATTTTAATTCATCATTTTAAATCAATCCTTCCGGGGTTTGGGTTTGTGCTTGATATTCTCTTACCTTGGGCCAACACCCTTCTGCTCATTTTGTACCAACCGCAGGAACCGCTGATGCAGTAAAGTTTCGGTCGGGTGGCCGCAACAATATTTTAAATTTAATTACTGTTCGGCACGTAATCGTGGTAACCTCGCAGACTCGGGACAGTTTTATGACTTCCGTAAGGTGCTGTCGGCCTTCAGCCACCTAGAATACAAAAAGTGGAAGAAATGATTGGATATTGTAATTATACCGCATCCGGAAGAATACAGGTAAAGAGAGGTAGGATCAAATAAGAATATTTCTTGACTACGTGATGCGTTACAACAAGGCACCAAGAATGTTGAGTACTAATCGAGTGTGATATTTTAACTAGAGATTGTAGCCGTTATAAAGCGAAATGCTCACACAAATTGATACCACATAGCAGTATTTAACAAATATTGTTTTAACAAGAGAACGCGTAAAAATGTTGAAATATATGAAAGTCATTGTGATTCAGTCTGAAAGATTAAAGCAAATGAATTAATACGCTTATCAGGCACATTCGTTGTAGCTGTGAACATATAACAAATCTTCAAACGTTAATCAAACGATACGATTATATTTGTAGGGCATCGAACACAGGGCAATTGTGTTTTTCCTGTAATTAATCTTCATTTACGAGTCTCAAATGCGGGCTCGGTGGTGAAGATGGTAAAGATGCCGTTATCCCACGACATTGCTGGACGTAAATCTCACCCAAAACGTACGTATCTCCCGTACGTAGGACTGACGTACGCTGCGGATAAATACAAGTCACGGAATCCATAAATTGCCTAGACCTCTCGAGATTGTATAATCTATGTAATACTTACAATTATTTCATTTCACCTTTGATTTGACTTGTATTAGTAGAGTATACGTGATTTCTTAGCAAAACTAAAATTTCCCTTAACCAAGGTTGACTGTAAATTATTTCACAGTTCCGAAAATTCCGACCGCTGACTGAAAGCTTCACCATTCTTCTTCACGTGTAACGTCCTATAGGGTCGTACCGGTGGTCCGTGCAATTCACTCATGTCGGTCATAGAATGGCATTCTAGAGTAATTAACACCGCGTTGTTGGAAAGTTGTTCTCATTACGGGGGAACAGTCCGGATGGAATTCGAACCCCTGTCCTGCTATGTAAAGTCCGGTGCCTCTAACGCCCCGGCCATCGGACCGCCCTAAGTTTGTTATACTCAAAGCCTGTTCTTTCCATGATTTTACCAGTAACAATCAACTGTTGCAACCCATTCCTAATCGAACTCTAGGCTCGTTTTCAAATAATGTTTCTCGAATGTTGGTTTGTAGCTAAAATATAATCCAAATAAAACCGGCTACCTAGGTTATACGGAAGGATACGAAATCAGATTAAACGTTAGAGGATTTTACGATTCTTTTACCATCCCGCGCGAATTCAACACCACAGGTATTCTGTTACGTAAATTCACGATTCAGCATCCATCGTTTCGGGGAACACAGTTGAGCAGAATGGTGTGCCGGTTTGATTTCAACTAGATAAAGCAATGCTCGGTTGTAGTCGTCCTCGTAGGCGGTAAATTGATCAACTGTCCCGATTTCTCTTCGACACACGGAGGTTCCGGCTTGATATTCTTATCGGTCTCGTCACAGATGAGACGTAAAGCATATATCGCAACGTAAAGCATCTATGCCACTTGTGACAAATTGAAAAACTGATGTATGATGTCGTTTCAATTTTGGTATGGATTGCCACCATAGATGCATTTACAAACCACGAAGCAAACCACAGTGATTAGTAGCACGCAGTAACAAATGACGTTCAGTTTGAGAGGACGATTGTGTTTCGTATCATCCCGGAGCTAAAAACAAAACGTTTTTATTGTTTTGAATGACGACAAACCTTAGAACTTAGAACGTACGAACCACGTAAAAGACCTGATTTACGGCCAACGGTTACTTTGACTCAATAAATGAATTATATGGGTAGCAAAATATTTCACCTCCTTGTATCGTCGTTCCACGCATCCTATTTCAGATGCAATGCAATCATATTTTTGGAATGGTTGTATTTTCTAAACGTTGCGCCACCAAAAGAATATGATTGATTGTTGAAGCAGTACTATCGCAAAATAAATTAAGTACGCAATTTTTGAAAAATCAAAAACATTCGTTTGTTTTACTCACAATTTAATAATCAATTTTATGTTTTGAATACAATTTGTCAATGCAATTAAGAATGAAAGCTGGTGCCTCTCCAGGATACTGGATCTAGTAGTCTGTAATCTGGATGGAAGCTGTAGAGGTGGGGAAGGAGTTGACAAATGTGTTCAATCATCGGGATTCCAAAACGGATAATAAGTTGAATTAAGGATCAGTAATATAAGGACACACGGATATGAATTAAGGAATATCGTCAAAACTTGCGAGCTTGAATTGATCTAAGAATGTTTTTATGATTTCATTGAAATCCACAGCTTACGTTGATTGGAAGTCGCCTGGTTGTTCGTTGAGAATTTTCCAATTTATCTTTTTCCCGAAACCTTCATTGGAGAAAACGGAACAAATCTTCCGATAGCGTGAAGTTGGTCTAGCCGTTGCGAGGAAAAGAAAAATTCCATTTTTATACGTAGATATTGCTACAACATCGGCTAATATTAAACTACTAACTGTAAGAAAACGTAGTTTCCTTACACGCAACAATCGAAAAATGTCAATACTGCTGTTCTGCCGCTGTGGCCACATCAACAGTGCAGAGTCAAGATTACTTCCCTAATCTCGTTACACTTTAACTCAATTTTATTTCGCTGGAGCGAAAAATCAAACTCTCCAGCGTTGACAGACGACATCTTCTGGTAGATGGAAACCGTCTACAAAAGTAGTCAGTACAGTTAGGCAAGAAATCCAATTTAGAACGTTATTGCGGTGATCGAGAGAAGGGGTAAACAGTGTCGTAATCGCAAGAAGCCAAATATGCAGTTTTGAACAATTGTTTGAGATGCACCTGTGGAAAGAAGTTTGTAGGTTTTGCGTTACCGTCCCGTTGTATCTTTTTTGGATGTTGGGCTATGAACCACCATAAGAACGAGGATGTTTGATGATTTCCGCGACCGTCACAACTGTTCGCAAGTAGATTACGACGAAGCGAATGGTATGGAAAAGTTGTTTGCATTTGTGAAGGCAATCGCCGAGCAATACTTGAAATCCCATCATAACTGTTTTTGTTGGTCAATGGAAGTCATATTCTCATGTTTTTTCTTTTATTTTAGTACGCTATTTATCAAACGGCTGTAGCTATGGCAGCGTTTGTTTTGTCTAATAGAAAAAATACTATTTAACACACTATTGTAGTAGTGTAAATAACTGTAACTATAGTAAATAAAAAAGCAAAATATTATTTAATCGAACAGTCAGAAACAGTAACTAAAAATATGCAAATCTTTCCATCGATTTTGATTGCATATTCATATATATAATGCTTCATTGAAATAATATTAAAGACTTTTAAAGCATAAAAATCAGATTTTAATGTTAACAACATGAAACGGCTCATTCGATTACATCCCCTCCGGTTAATTAAATGCCTTAAAAACGTTCAATTGTTTGGCTTTTGTTTAGCTGGTGTCATCAGCAGGATTTCATTTCACCAGTGTGGATTTCAGGAAAGTTAGCAGAACAATTTGGCTAAAACCGACTAGATTTAGATTTCCGCCCCAGTGTCGGCCTATTTATAATCTAAAGCGAATATAAATTGTTGTTTTGACACTGGTAATGAAACATAAAACCATAAATGCCATTAATTGTTCACAGTGTGTTTGCTATCAATTGTTGTTACGTTGTTTGGATGTATGAGTTCCTTTTGTTCCTTTGTTCACTGAGGTATTAGGAAGTAGTTAGATCGTGGTCATGATCAGTATTTTATTCATTTCTTGCATGATAAAATTGTTTTGTTTGCTTTTTAAGAATATTGGGGAATATCGAGGATGTTTGGCATAGTAGAGGGGTAATAGAAAAAAAACGTAAAACCACATTCTAACCGCCTTTCAAATGTAGTCATCTGTTCAGGCCGTATGTACCCTTTCGTACCAGTATCTTCGGGAGAAAATGTGACACACGTACTTCTGTGCAGGCCCTTTGAGACACGGGACAGTAAAATAAAGTGAGTTTCTATGGGAATGAACCATTCCGAAAGCTTTCTCGAAAATTAGGAAAATGTACCGCAAGCATGAGGTTCGTGAGGTTTCCTTTCCATGCCCGTTTCAGACCAAAAATGTCTTGCAAAGGGCGCGCGTGTGTTTCATCTGCCTCTAAACACGTGCGTTACGTGTTTGTGAAAGCATAAATTCTCAAAACTATAATTTATTACCACTTGTCAAGCAAAAACCGAAAAAGAGAAGCATATAGAAGATATACCCATACATGTGTTTTTTCTTTCTTCTAAATGCAGCTTTTATATACGACTTCGGAAACAATAGGCTAATTGTGGTCGGTTTAACATGTCCCGCGGTTTTCGTGATATGTTGCTACAGGGCTCATCGTTTGGTTAGGTTTGATCGCAAACAATAGCGATAGCCATCGAGTTCGACTATTCAATTGGTTGGAGTAGGTTGTTGCCTAATTTATTACGATAGCGCTTTGTTGTTCATGTTGGCCGTTCGATCGTCACACATGAACAAGTATCTTAGGCCTCATTGTAGTGTAAAAGTAGAAGCATTCATGCCACTGCATACAATTACGATGTACAAGAGTCTTTTATGTAAGAACAATGGTTTTATTGTGAACTTCAGGGAAAAATAGTTTGAAGAAAATATTTAACGATTTGCCAATTAGGTTATGCACACAGCTTAGTTTATCGGTTAATGGTTTTAATGGGTTTGATGGGAATATTATTGATGGTGTAATGGTTTTAATGGGTTTGATGTGAATATTATTGATATCATATGAACAATTATTGATATCATTCATAAGCATTTTTGGCAAACTGTGCAAGTCAGTAAATTGGTTCAAATTTCATTCACATTACTAGTACAGTAGCAAATTTCATGTGAGCTAATCTACCGTAAGCAGGGAAGGCTCCAAACTTCGAACAAATAAAAGTCAAGCAATGCAAAAAGTGGCAGGACTCTTCCTCAGAGATAGTTGTCTTACTAAAATGCATTAACTAAATCTGGAATCTCTAACCAAAACCTCATTTTTATTATTTTGTATTTACCATTTACATTTCAAATACAATGAAATATGGATAACTTGGGAAGAGGAAGACAATTTTTGTAACTTCTTTAACTGACCTTTTTACTAAATGGTCAGGTTCTCGATGAAGGATTTCAAAATAATAACTATAGTTAATTTCACTTAGAACCGACCCGTACAACCTTACAGCTTATCGTTTTTTGTGCGCTTTCTGCGTACGCAAGACTCTCAGCGTTTTCCACAGCTGGGTAAACGATAGGTTGGTGTTGCTCTAATTTCTCGCACCAATATGAAAATATACCTCATGAAGGGGTTTTTCTTCTCTGCTACAGAATGAATCTGAGAGGTGAAATTTCCCGCTCAATCCATAAAATTTTCCCGGTGCTTCATCAGCAACAACTCTCATTTTACACATTCTCTCCCGCTCTCGCATTTTTACAAAATGATCAAAAGCAAAGTTCATTTTCTCGCGTACGTTCCAGAAGCTAGTATTAGTGAAACTTACCCGTGGCAGTGAGCTGCAAACCGCGAAACTGATAGGTGATACTTACTAAACCGACCAAGCAACTGTCTTTGCAACCTTTACTTAAAAGCAAAGCCGTATTTCTTCATTCATGTTAGACTACCAAAAGAAAGCGTGTATATTTTTTCATTGAATATAATAAACCACTACGAATATCTTTAACTGGAGAAATCAAGTTTTTATAACATATTCACTTTAAGTGTGTAAGGGAAACCTTTACAAGTCAATCACTGAATATTTCAGTTTATTACATATTGCTAATCTCGTAAACGTAATCAGTTTATGCAGATAAGCCGCTTTTGAACCCATTGTCACTATGTGACAACCCACTTTCCTGTTTTACAGTTCCTGTATGCCATAAAAAAAAAACAATTAATAGTGTTTTTGCAATTTTTATGTATTGCACTCAGCTGTGAAAATAATCCTACCTATTTGGAATAATTGAATGATTAAAGCAGAAGAGCAATGGGAGAAAAAGGATTCAAATGCAACAACACGGAACATAAATGTAGGGTATAACACGGAAGAAATGCTTTCCCTGGGCAATTGCAGGGAAGAGACGGACTCGCATCGGATTAGCGAATATTCGTTTGATGTTTCAGAGAAACATAACATTCCTCTGGGGCTTCTCTTGTTCCGGCTACCGTAGCAAAGCAAAATCCCATCCGTCTGTTTTGTTCGGTGGTTGGCAAAAAGCTTAAGAAAGCGCATAAGAATAACATGAATAATTGTTCAAAACGAATGCACGATCTGCGGTGTATGGGTAATCATTCGGAAAAAGGAGGAAACAGATAGAAACACTGTAGAACAAAACTGGGCAACAAATTTGCGAACAAAAGGATAGTATTATTTCATAAACTCATTGTTTCTGCAACTGCACATCTCGGGAATAGGTTGGAATTACTTTCGCCGAAGAAAAGTAAAAATATGTTACAAAATATACTACGGTTTCCTATGTGCCTGAGTGAAAAAATATTGAATCTTTGTTCTTTCACAGTAAAGTGACTTTTCTAGCATTATAAAAAGCACGTAATTTATTTATATTCCCGAAAGTTGTGTTATTCTAGTGTTGATTGGTAATATTCGTTTTTTTTTTTTAAATAAATCCTATCCTTAGTATTGCTTTGTTCAGTTACAGTATTTTCCATTTTCCTGATTCTAATATCCAATCGAATTTATTTGTATTATATAGTATTTTTTATTACAGCGTAGCAATACCCTTTCCCACGTAAGAATTGAGAAGGTTAGAGTAAGAGGTATGATCGTACCGTGTAGATATGTATAGTACACCTGAAAAATAGCATATTTACACCAAGATTCTACTTATAAACAATACACATCAAGCACATTAGCGCACAAAGACTACAATATCATTCAATTTGCTTTGAAACAGTATTGCTATAATCGTGCTAAACTGTGCTAAAACAGAAATGTGTCGTTGCAAAGATAAATGTTAACATTAATTATACAAATAATACCCTGTTTCGACATGTTGGTTCTCTCCCTCAGGGCAGTACGTTAATGTATGTAAAGCATTTCAAAATATTTTCTAAAGCGTAAGGTTCTAAAAGTGAAATGAACAAAACCTTTTCAATTCTTTATCATCATTTCGTTGTAATATTTACTTAGTAAAACATACATGGTGTAAAAGGGGTTATGCAAATGAAACATTTACGGGTAGAAACCACCATGGTTACTCCTAGGGGCGATTGAGGTAGATTAGGATATTTTGCCTCCTTGACAACGATACGGGATGTTGGTGTCCGCGATGAACCATGACAAGTTTTTCCCGAGATTTCTACCATTTGTGTCACGAAGAAGAGGAAATTGAACTTGGGGATTGGTGCACGTTTGCTTCCTGTGCCGTTTGTTCTCGTCGTTTTGGTTCGCTTTTATTCCAATTCGCGTGTGCGGTCTCCACGGACCACTAAAGTGCAACGATCAAACGCCTGAAAGTGTACAGGATGATAGTCGTCGCAGCACCGTGCTGACAGCTGTGGTAATGCCACCTTTGTTGAAAAAGTACTGCACTGGACCGTGTTGGCTCTGACCAGTAGGTTGGTCGTTCTTGAATTTAGCTGATAATCCCTCAGGTGCCATTCGGTTGCCATTTTCACCATAAAAACCCATCATGATCATCATCGCTGGCGCCGGAAGGCAGGAAGGAGGGTATGATTTTGCAAACGAAGCGTACCAATTCTTCTCGATTTCATTCCTGTAACGGATGGCATGAAAACGGGAAATGCGGAATGCAAAGGAATGATCTTTTCCCGGTTTGCCAAGCCACTTGATTGTTGATGGTGGCGTGTCCTCTTTGATTGCTTTGAGAATTTGTATGCATTTTGGCCCGAAACTTTCCAGGTCCTTGCTTTCCAGAGCAGCAAAATCTTCAAATGGGAAATTGATCGTAGTTAAGTGATGTCAGGGAAAGCTGTTCTCGAAACTATTTCGTTGCAGTTTTGGATGAATCGCCACAAACCTCCATTGACACTGTCTTGCACCACTCAGCAAGAAGTTTTTGATACGTTAAAAGGAAAACAAAAATGAATCTATTTATTTTGAATCAAAGTGGAGTTTGAAAAAAAAAAAGTTGAGTTGAAGAGGAATCGCTAAGAATGTTTTCCATCAAAGTGTCTAGAGTGGCTAAAGCCGGGCAGTAGGAAACGTTTAAAAGATTTCTTTCTTCATTTAAAACGTTACAGAGAACTTGTTAAATAATTTTTAAATAAATACCTAACAGGATGCTATTACTGTTGTACTAGATATGCATATTACTGGAAATTAGCTTCTTCCAAAAGAGCAAGCGTCAATTGTTACTTGTCAGGGATAAATTAAGCGACAGTTTGTTTTTTTCTTTCTTTTTAATTTACCGAATATCGAAATCTAATCAAAGCTTCACATTCATGTATCGATTTGTGTCTATAAAAATGTCCAGGTTTCCCGACGCCAACCAGCACGGTACCTTGATGCTGCTGACCTTCGTCAGTTTAATGGCTCATTACTCTATGTAGCGGGGATTGACTACTGTTTGTAAGCTAGCTAACTCTAGCTAATCACTAACTTAGTTCCGTATGACTGATGAATCGAATTTCCCTTCCCTTGCGTCGCGAGTATTTCGACTTGTAACGACATTCTGATGTCAATTTTGCGATAGGACTCGGTACTAAAATAAGCAACAGTCCTTCGAAACGCCGATAGTCGATAGCAATGATTGACAATAGAGCTGGGCAGACGGCATTCTTAATCGTCAATCAGCGTATATACGGCGGCTGAAATTCGAACAGCTTTGATTTATTTTCCTGATATCTTCTCGAGAGCAGCTTCGCGCACATACGATTTGTCGTTAGGATGCAATCAATCAACCATATGATGATGTTTTGTAACTGATACTGTGATGCCGTGTTTTACTGTTAGTTGCATGTTTTTCCTGTAACGAGAAACAATTTCTCATAGGATCGTGTATTGCGGATTGACTGTAAGAAACTCCAAAATAAAGCTAAATGTGCAGCATGGCATGATTTTTGTACGATTCAGCAATCGTTGTATATAATCGTTTTATTAATGTGAATGAAAGTTTCAAATATTATTTCCAATTAAAATATAAACAAAAACACATCAGTTAGTGGCTTTGTTTTGCTTTCGGATATTGGATTCATTAATTCGATTGATTATGAACCATCAACAATTTATTGAATCCTATTGAACGCCTGTTCTTTGTATTACATTTTACTTCAATGGACGTATTTTTTGGTTATGATTGCACTGATTTGCGCATTGTTTGAAGGCGCGTTTTTGTATGAATTGATGGGGATGTGTATTCACAGGAATACGGTCAGATAGGAAGAGGAAATATGTTCGATTTTTATGATTTTCATGATTTTTACCCACTCTTCAACCTCAAAGCAAACCTCAACCTAGCCAACACAATACATAAAACGGGCTCGTTATGTGTCAGTCAATTCGTTATCTATCAACCAGTAGTATTTCAGCGCAATGCTACGCGTGCTAGAAACGAAAACCGAGAAAAGTTGCGACTTTACCTTTCCATTTTTACTGAATAATATAACATAAAGTGATGGTTTTTCCGTAAACTACCAGCTGATAATGCCGTTGGCTGACCATTTTGTTGCCATTCACCATTGGTATCACAATTTGCCCGTAACGACCTTTTGCATTTTCCCATCGGCTGAAGAAGGGAGAGGAAAAGTGTTTGATGAATGCAACATTATTTGTGAGTAGCATAAATCACTGCCAACTCCCCAACTCTTGCGTTATCGAGTTTCGAAGTCACCATTTCCATCTGTACGCAAAGTAAAATGGTGGTTAACAATGCAGAAACGGATAGTGCAAAAAGGCAGACAATCTGGCCGACAGCTAAATGGAATAAAAATAATGCTTTCCAAGTTAAAATAACTATGGAAAAGCCCATGCATACAGTAAAGAGGATGAGGGGAAAACTAATAGTTTAAAGAAAATTAAACAGGATAATTAAAAACATTTCAACAATGTGCCGGCCTGTTTTATCTTGCACTCTCATTATTTTCCCCACTTCAAACCAGAGTGAAAGTACTTCGAGGGGAAAGGGATATCAGTAACCATTTACTATTGTTTCTCGTCCAAAAGCAGGGAATATTGGACCATTGATAAGTGAAAGATTTTAAAGCCCGTTGATTAGTTTTAATTAGCACGTAATTAAACAAAAGGTCGCAAAAATAATGTTGGAGCAATGTATTACAATGCGATTTCAATTACAATGATTTATATGACTTGTGATTTCTCATATACACTACATTAGAGTTGGGCGGAAGGATAAATCATGATTTTACAAAGGCACTGTTGGATATTCAAACACCTGAGTGATAGGCAATTTTCATCACACGGTTTTTAGACATTCTTCCAAGGTTGGTTAGCCAGGCATGTCCAGCGACCGATCCTGAGTTCCTACCTCCCTTCATCTCATTCGTAAGCATCTCGGAATAGGCTGCACCCAGCACATACACTAAACCATGCGAAAGGGAAGGACAATTTTACATGTGGTTGCTGTTGGGTTGAATGAAAAATGTCTGATTTGCAGGCATTATTAACATTGGCAGGCATTATTAACATGTCCCATAAGCTCTATCAGTATTTTTAATGCAGGTTAGTTAATGCAGAAAAATGCTTAGTGCGGAAAAAAGGCTCAGCCATGCTCAATCCATGGGAGAGTATATAGTAGCCCAAGTAGTAGGCCAGTTTTAGTGTGATTGCCTTAAACAACACCAAAAAGTAAATTAATCAATAACTGAACGAAGAAAACAACAGTTGTTTTGTCAGACATACGTATTTTTCCAGCAATACACTTTCATTATCCCATCAACATCATTTGCCAGCACGATTCAAAGTAAGTGGATTCTCTCTATATTGGGATGCATGGTTGAAAAACACTGGCACTCTTCCGAAAACAAAAGAATGACCTCCAATTTGCGTTGCCTCACCGTAACAACAGCATCCTGAAACACACTAAACGTGACGTAATAATGGTTTCCCAGCATCAGCGAAAAGGGATTTATGAATTAAAGTCTCCTGGAACAGTCGGTACAGTTGGGTGACCTTCACGAAACCCGATATCAATTAGCAACCGTCTCGAACATCAAACACACGCAGCCCGAGAGTTTTGGGAGTAATCTCTTACCACGAAAGCATCGATGAGTGTTATCAGCGAACGAGCATTCAAGGATTCGTACTGATTCTAATAGAGCTATTTTCACATCGCAGATGGAAAGATTCATCAGTATGTCAATCACCACTCCGTCTGAGGGAGGTTTCATCAAGTCTTTCCCTAAATTGGCCCTAATGCCTTTTTACTATGACGACTATGCTGAGGCGTGGCCGAAAAGGTAACGAAACGGTATAATCATCAGTTCGTGCCAGTGAGGATAAAGATGCAAAGGTATTTATTTTCCACGCTCATATTATCACAGTTTGCTCTTGCAAATCATTCTGCTTGCAATAGCACGTATATGTTTGTCACTGTGTGATTGTAATGAGTATAATTGTTTTTCGCACAATTGTCTTATCTATGGTAAAGCTACGTGAGATGTTCCAGTTGTCACACGACACCTCTGTTGCGTCTTGCTCTATTGGATGAACTATTTCGCGTTATCTCTTCTTAATATTGTGCTCTTGCCGTCGGATTGTTGTTTGCATTTTGAAATTAATTGAAATTTCGCAGCACCGACCGTGTCCTTGTGCGAATTTTGGTGCTAGTGTGTGCATGTATACGCAATTCTCGTACGTCAGTTTGTGCCGGAACGTGACAGGAATGACGGGCAAATGAATATTACGTGGTGTAACGAAAAAGGCCACCCGAGAGAATCCGAGGGTGACGAAAGCATAACACAATAAAACAAAAGTAAAAAAGATCTCCAAACAGTTCCAACCATGCCTCAGGATGGTGGATAATTCCTACGGGTGTCATTACGACACCACCATGTCACTTGTCAGAGGTGTCGCTGTCGTTTGTTGTTCTTTGTTTATTTTTCCCTAAGCAAACAAATAGATTATCATTGTGTCCCGTGCTACTGAAGCTCATCTACGTCGACATAACGGGATGGCACTTTTTCTGCTAGTATTATTGGTTACAGTGACGGTGCATAAATTTGCATTTGCATTTAAAATAGGCTCACTCGGCACATCTGATCATGGCGAGAACAAACACATGCCTCAGAATGCTATGATCTGTCTGGATGTACGGATAATGGCAGCTGAATATGAGGCCCAGTATGAGTGGCTTACCTGTGTTTATAGCTATTACACATATATCTCGTTCAATTCCTCCTAGCTTGTGATGTAGACAGTGGTCTAGTTACCAAATAAATCAACTAGACCATTTGTTGGAAAAGATTGAAAGGAAAGCATATGGAATTGCTCGGATGCCTACAATATAGAATTTACAATAAATTCCATCCAGGCATTCCTTCTGTATCACGCACCAATTGTCCTATCATGTACTTAAAATTGGCCTTAATAACAAGTTAACTTGTGCCAAGTGTCTGAAAATAGTTATAAATATTGCTTTAAAGAGAGGAAATGATATGTATAATTTTGCGAAGTTACAGTTTATTTCATAAACGGATGTAAACTAGTGCCTGCGTGTAAAATATTGAAATGCAGCTATGTGGAAATTCTATAGTGAAAGCTAACATCAAATCAAACATTACATCTACGCCAGCGAAGCCACACAAGCAGAGTAGGAGAACCGATCATTAAAAAGAGCTGGGATTACAAGGATTACATTGTGGCTCAGCCCAACAGAAATTAAATTCATTGTCACACAGCATCATCAAAATGTGATTCGTTCGAAAGTTGATAAATGAGTTTCGACAGAGACCTTAAAAATCCATTTTCCACTTCTCGCCCTTGGTGCGCGAGACCAAGTTTTAACGACGAGCCTATTCGGATCCCGTGCCGCGAGTGTTTATCCCAGATGGTAGAAGGCGCGTTTTTGGTCCCATTTTTGTTCCGCGCTCCTAATTAAGACAGATTAGAGCCAGGAAAGTTTCTGGAACAAGAGTACGTTTCGAATAAAATCAACAAAATTTTCTTAGAAAAATGAATTTAACAAACTTCAACCTTGGGAACATGATTAGCTGTAATGAAAGTTCAATCTAGTCCGTTTTATTTACAGGCAGTGGGACCAGAAATTATTTAATCAAAAACCTGAAAATGTGATTCGATGAAACACTGACACTAAGAAACATTTGCTAGAGCGAAACATCAAAATGAATCAATGGAAAAATTCATGGAATGCTTACGCTCGATAAAACCTTAGTTTCTCAATCTTTAATTTCTGTGTAATTCGGATCGAAATAACGGCAAACATAGGAAGAGGTTCACTAAACGGCTCACTCCAGACCAATTAAATATAGAACGCGAATTAAATATGGTTCGGCCACTGAACATCTGAATAAAGTCTTAACGCATTGGCACTAAAACAGAATGTCGATTTATTGAATTCATTTAATTAACAGAAGAAAAGGAAGTCAAAGAAAAAGAATTGCTGATTTGGCGGCTTCCATATGTTCTTTCTAAATCTGCTGTTGCTTGGCGCCGTTAACAGCGGTTCGATAAAACATTAAAAGTGCTGACCATTAATTTGCGCAACATTGTTCTAGCAACGGATGGATCAGGTTTAATGAGCGGTCTAATAAACTACAGTCCAAGTGAAACAAAATTCATTCATATTCTACGCTGTAGCCACTCCCTGAATGTAAGTCAATTTTTGCGAATCGTACACTTTTTACGTGGAGTTTCATCGTCATGCATCTTGCATCCTGTACTAGGGTAGAATTCAAGTAATCGTTCTCGGTGGGATTGTGTTTAGATTTTTCTACTTGTTTTTATCTAACTCAATTTTGCATTTAACGAAATAAAAACAATCACACAATCGTCGAAATAACAAGACTTGATAACAACAGATCACCATCGCATTTACAGTGAAATGGAAAAGGAAAGAGCCATCCAAAAATAATGAGGAATAACATACCAAAATGAAACACAACGTACATCATCTTTGAATCTTATCCACACTTCTGAACCTTATCCACAGTGCGTACCATACATTTGCAAGTTCGTTGCATCTGTTCGTTATTATAAAATTTTGTTGTTTATGAAGTTTGACGATGGTACTAATCTCTTGCAAAGTAATCCATGTACCATAATGAGTATGATAAATGTATGCCAGAATCGGTATATGTTTGTAACTTTTAAAATTATTAATCGCGTACCGTGCAATAGAGAAAATTTCCATAACATAATAGCTTCAACAGATAACTTCAGTTGGACAATTCAAGGAGGACTGTACAAATTGGGTTTTTTTGCAGGTCACTGTATTTGCCCATTCAGATCCATAACCACAAAGTCAGACAGGTGCCAATTGCTGAGAGCTCCAGATCGAAATAGCAACGGTGGTTACGAAGGTAAGCCATGAAATTTCCGTTGCAAAAGCTCAATTTTCATCGGTTTGTTGGCGTGAACATTTGAAGGGTTCGAAATAAAGCCTGGTTCACATTCGAAACCTTAAACCTCTCTTATTCGAGGCCGTACAGTTCATACGTTCATGAAGCTTCGCAGCAATGTATGTACGTATTCTGACATTACAGAAAAGCCTACATACAATGCTGCCAACCAAGGCAGTCTTTGAGGATTATCAGATTATGGTAAATCGTCAGCACCCTCTAAGCAGCGCTGTCCTCAGCTTTCTTTTGCTTCTCTTGTCTGATTGACGACTTTTTGTGGCATGTTCGAGAGAAAATTGATTTTCTTCTCAACGACCCTCCCAGGTAGCAGGAGGACTGTAGCGAAATGCATAGATTTATCCGTGTGGCGCGCATTCGTATA
>KI422722.1:44653-56003 GCA_000473375.1 Anopheles culicifacies | reverse complement strand
GTTAAACCTTTCTTTTTATATCGTGCAACTTTTAATTTTTGTAACGGTTCATCATATCTAAAGCATATTTCTTTGAGTTTTAGAAACAAACAACTGATCTTTCAATAGTTTGAGGAAATTTCTCCCTTAATACCCCTTTCGCGACAATAGAAGCTGAGACATTACGCTTTACAATCCTAGTACTCACATTCGGTTCAGAGACTTGGACCGAAGCTGACAAATCCCTCTAAACCGCATTAGAGAGGAAAAATTTCAGAAGGATTTGTTTTTAGTATACTTGGTAGGAAAATAGAAGAGCTGTTAAAAAGACAAGCTATGTACATGCTTTATACGAGGACCTTTACTGTATTCCAACAAATAAGGGTCCGCAGGATCCGGTGGCTTGAGCATGTCATACGAATAATACCAAACGACCCAGCCCGTAAAGTCTTTTTAGGCCTTCCACGTAGTTTGTAGGTCGACCACGCGGATAGAGAAGGTGTAATAGGTCGAAACTGGGGTGCAGCAATAGTGTTGATGCGTTCGTTATGAAGGCTGGAATAACGGATTGGCAGACGAAGGTACCTGCTCTGAGCGATTTTGAAGGCTCCTGGTGCAGAACAAAACAACAAATCGGTCGTAGCACCGAATGCTCAAAAATGCAGGATTTAGGATTATAGTTTTGAGTTTATTGTCTGTCTCAGGACTGTTTAATTAATTATGATTAATCAATTTACTGAAGCCATTCACCATCCTTGCTGTTATCAAACAAATAACAAGCAATTTATTCGTTGCTAAATGTTTTGTAGCATTTATTTTCTGAATGATTTTAATCCCGTTAGCCATCTAAAGGATCTTCATAAAACCCTTTTTTATAATTCACTTCTTTCTACAATGTTTTCTTGAAACTCTCTATTATTTTACGGACGATTAAAAATGTTTGGTAAATTTTAGAAACGTATATCATTCCAGAACCAGCAAAAACTTTTAACTTTAACTATTTTTAAGAATTTTTTTAAACTAAAAATAAAAAATTGCTCTTAGCCTCTTCTCCGCATGAGTAAACATAGTTCTAAACATTGATTCTAGGAACAATATCCTGATTTCGTGTTCAAAACCAACTCGTTAGCGATCAGCACATGTATGAATAAATCATATTTTCAGAATGATTTCAATTACCTGTGCTTATAACGGCAAACCGTGACAAGTAAACTTTGCTCGAATAACCGCCATTCGCGCTACTTTCTATCTCATTCCGCTTTTTTTCTTCACGCTTTCCGTGATCTTTTGATCAAACTTACGCAAACTACCGTCGAAATAGCGCTACTACTGGCACGTGGCTTGCATGGTTTCTTCTTCCACCGGCAGTAGCAGCAGCTCAATTCCTATCCTTCTCTCCCATATGCTTGTGTTCATTGGAATGTGCTTCCCGTAGCACGGCTATGTGTGTGTGCGCGAGTTTGTGTCAGAAAAATGTGACAACTGAGCGCTAAGCTGACACAAACATGGCCGGAAAGCATAATTTCAACAGATGGAACACCGACAAGATGCTCGAATTGATGGAAAAACCGAAACAGCACGACCCCACCGGTCCAATGTTGCGACCGAAACGGAAAATGAAGCGAGCAACAAAAAACAAAACAAATTAATACGTGGTCTAGGCTCGTTAGAGTAAAATCATGATCGGAATTCATATGTGCTAAATGTGCAGAGTGGTTCCAACCGTCGACTCGGTTGTTCGGTTTGTCTTTATACCTTTTTTTTCTTCGCCCGCTTCCTGGGAAGGTGACTGGCACCGAAAGAAAACCGTCGTCCTTTTCCGTTTCCGTATCCGCTACCTACACTAAGTAAAAACCTGCACCCGTTCCACCCCGGACAGAACGACTGTGGCAGTAGTTTGACTTCTTTTGACTTTGCTCTCGATGGTACCATCTTCTCATGGGCGAAAATAAAATGTTCCTCCGTCGTAGTGAAGGAATTGGTTCACGTCCCGAACGAAGGTTTCCTGGCCGAAGATCAACAAGAGGTTTGGCAATGAAGATGACAAACGCGTGGCAGTGAGTGTGATAAAGGGAAGATTGTTGTAGACCAAGTTTCGTTACGATATTATTCCGTTGCCATATGACAGAATTTTTGGTTTGAGTGCTTTCTAACGTTTCCTTTGCCGAGCCATCAGTTGCGAGTTATGTCTTAAGGCAAGTATCGATTCATATATGCTTAAACGTATGTGCGTAATAATGGTCCTATTACGAGAAGCATCTTTAAATTTTAAATTTAAGTTGATCTTCCAGTAACATTACATTCTAACAAGGACAACTATTATTTTTCTTGTTTTTTTTTTACTAATATCTGTTTTTCTTACTAAACACGATGACGATAATAGTGGTGTTGTAGAAGCATTAATAAGCAAATCGAATGGAAATTATTTAAATGAGAGAAATATAATGAATTTATGAAAGCACTTCATAAATATTTTTGGAATGTTTTCATATCTTAATGATATTAAAAACTTGGCTTATCCTTGTGTTGGTCACATTCTTAGTGTTGGAGATTTATTTATAGATTTTAATTTTCTATATCTTCACTGGATCGCACTGTACAACAATTGTATCAGGCAAGTCTGGGTAAAAAGTTGAAAATTAAAATTAACTCGTTAAATCTCCATGTTTCGAATTTGCAGTGAAAATTTGGCGAACAAAAAGATGAGCCATGGCAGCTGGTAGCGAATATTCACGGCATCCAGACAACACGGCAACCCTTTGCAGATGGTACGACGTTAGTTGACTTTACCGCATGCAGACGCTCGACATCCCCAAATGTTGACTGCGAAGAAGTGTGTAAGACACCACTTCAGATACGCTGCACCTTTACAGAACTTCTGTTTTCTTTCGCCAAAAGTTCCGAAATTTAATTACTCTCCTCGAGTGAGATCAGGACCGTACCGATCCGGAAGCGCACCAAACGGCAGTATACATCCGCGTGCAAAAGCTTTCACTGCCTCATTTTCGACGATTTCAGGAAGCAAAAAGAAGCAGTAAGTTTATTTTTAGCAAGTGTAAAACATTCACACTCGGACCTTGGGCTAAAGTTTGTGGAACAAAATTTACTACTGTGAAGAAAAACCGCACCGTCCAAGACGATAGCAGCACCTTTCGGAAAGAGAGTGCAAGAAGGAAGTGTGACAGAAATAAATTATACAACTGCAAAATTGAACCAGAGACAGTAAAACAACAAGCGTACAGTTTGCCTGAAGCAATCAAATAAAAGACACAACACGACAACAGTGTGCCTTTGTGGTCTTAAAGATGACTGATTTTTCTTGCTCTCTGTTTTATCCCTTTATCTAAGTTATGCAAATTACTAGGGCATAACCAAGGGTAAACTCCGATGGAGATTTTTACTATTGTATTTAACTTCTAACGTCGAACAACAATGGAATGGAATAAAGAAACTGAAGTATTACGAAACAAAACGATAAGTTCATAACATTATTAGAACCATCATTTGTTGATTATATTCACTCCTTTGAATCCGCTTGCAATATCTTCTAAGGGACTCAACCATTACTTTAAACTTAAGATGCTACCATCGCAAGAACTCCGCAACCAACGCCAGCGAACAAACAGTTCGCGGTCAAACATTTTCGATTTCAACGGGGCAGAAAATTAGTTGTGATTGCAGCTGATTTCATTAACTGGCGATTCAACATAAACTTGAGGACATGCTTGGAATTAGGGACAGGAAAAAGAATTACTAAAAGAATTTCTGAGCCAGCTAGGAAAAAGGTTTACAAAACTTCAAATATTAACAATTTATGTTTCTTTTCGCATCTATTGAAATAGAAATATTTATTTGTTACATCTTCGGTTATATAAAATTCGTATTATGTTCTAAATGTAAAAAAGTCATCAGAAACTTAGTATGAAATTGAATATGGAATAAATATATTTATCCTCTACCAGTCATATCGTGTCTAGCAAATTGTTATTGTTCCTGATAAGGACTTTCCCAATTATGCTTAAACAGACAGGACTTTATTTAAAATAAATTGAGTGACTGCATCGACTTATACGCTACACACTTAAATGATATAGAATTTCCGAATAAATTTATAATATGATTCACTCTCTAACCACGACC
Source organism: Anopheles culicifacies (assembly GCA_000473375.1). Lineage (NCBI taxonomy): Eukaryota > Metazoa > Arthropoda > Insecta > Diptera > Culicidae > Anopheles > Anopheles culicifacies. The sequence continues at coordinate 51,884 of KI422722.1, read as the reverse complement.
AATTCCGCAGCACATATGAGAGCAGTGCCAAAAGTAATCTTAAGCCAGGGACAATTTAAATCAATCAATCACAAATTTCTTACAATCGTAATAAATGTAATACAACTACATTTATAAAATTGACAAAACAATGTTTAGGAGTAACTAAACCAGACCCATATGAACCTATAGCTGATGCTCCTAAGGGCACTATTCTGTCACTATTTCATTTTCATATCTACATTTATTGTTGACATTCCAACCATCCAAACATCAATCAAACTAAATCATCAAAATTATCTATATGCAGATGATTTCGCAATTATAGCAACTTCTTAGAATGCTTTACCTATCCGTAGTCTATTAAATAAGACACTTTTAGCGAATGAAGCATTCTGTGTATATTGGAAACTGAAATCAAACTGTGCCAAATCTGAAGCAATATAATTCACGAGAAACACCAGTTTTTGCGAGCTACCTCATGGTCATCTGGAATTCCATCATGGAACGATCTCATAAAAACACAGTACCAAAAAGTTCAGTAAGAAGGCATTTGATTCAAAAACACATAGAAAACGTACTAGGAAGAACTTTGAAACTAGATTAAATACTTAACGCGTTCTTAAACAAATAAGCAAAATTAAACATAATTTAAAAAAATCTATTTATTTAAGTGTGTTTCCATCCCACAACTTGAAAATTAATATGCAATAAACATTTCTCATAAATTCAATTATATAAATAATACAATCGATGACAACAAATTTTACATTTGATTCTAATAAAAGTTCTACTACGAATTGCAGACATTGAGTTAAGTTTTCGGCTAGCAAGATAGTGCCATTTAACAAATAACACAGTGATAGTGCAAGTGAATCCAATGTAAGATGTTTCATAATCAAAACATACGAATACAGCAAATACGAATATATAACTTCCACTTCTGAAACAAGGCAACACAAACTTAGAGATACATAGTCAACGCTAGGAAAGACTTATTTGAATTTGTATTTCTACACTTTCCCTGCATATTTATACATAAATTTCCCTGTAAGTGGTTGCCCAAACCAATTCCTTTATTCGATTCTTGTTCGTTTCCTGTCCATCATGTTGCGTCGGCCAGGTGTAAAAATGTACAACTCTTAAAATAAACATATCTTCCGATGGTTTTCTGTGCGAAGAAAATTCGATTTTACGTTCAGATTCTCTCGACACCTCGCTGGTTGGCTGGCTGGCTGGTTAGCTGACTGGCTGGCTGTCAAGCAGTCTAATCAAGGTACGATCGAGTCTGCTTGACGATAGCGTTAGCGAGTAGTTGCAAAAAGATTGAGATGATTCACTACGAGCGGAACGGCATCACCGTACGGAACATAATTTCTCTAACATCCCAGCATTCAACTAAATATGGGTGCAACAAAAAAATCTCTCACTTGCTGCGGACGGCTCAAGCGGAAACCGTTCGTATAGCCGAGGTGACGAAATAACATCATTTCACTGGCTGATGATACATTCTTTCGCTCGACAGGAAATGAAGTTGACTTATTGTATGAGCAAACTGGTGACGGTTTCCATTGTAGAAGCAAAAAGCACATTCCTGGAAAGGTGCTGAGTGGGCGTAAGTTGAGCTTGGGTACATTAGAGCAATGGAAAGCATATTTCCAGTTGATGGCATCTTCCATTGGCTAAAAAGGTGCTTAACAAAATTAACAATCCTTCTTTGAATCTTTCCAAAGAAGGACTGTGAGCTTTGTGCCTTTGTGAACATTACTCATAGACAAAATCAATCAATCTTTTCCTATCAAAAACACATTAAATTATGAAATGTTTCGATTTTGGATTTAAAGATGAGTTAAACTATTTATTTTCAATAAATACTTATATCGTGATAAGAAAAGCCACTCTAATAGTTATAATTATTACTACAAACTATACCTTCTATTGTCTTTCAGAATATCTCGCTTGTGTGTTCGATTTCCATGTGAAAGCATGTTCAAGTACCAGGCGTCTCCATTTCACCATGCGTAGCTCATAACTACCAGGCGTCTCCATTTCGAACGTACACTCCCGATGCCTAATCTCGAATCTAACCGTCGGAAAACCAGCCACCAACCGCAAGTCAGCATCTTAAAAGTCACTCCGGTGTCACTTTCAAACCGTACGCTTCGAGACAGGTTGCAGACCAAATCAAATTCGCCCTCGGGCGACATTCGAACGTTATGAGTCAGGCACAATGGGATAAGTCAGATACGTCCCAGCCAGTGCTGGAAGTTGGCCATCTCTCAGCCAAAATCTCTGAAACCCACTGCACAGTCTGACGGATAGTTTCGGTCCCATCAAGCCAAACCAAACACGGTACTTGCATCCCGAGTGTTGCAGATGTAGCCATCCAGGCTAGCAGCAACAGAAATACGGGAACACAGAAGCACGAACACAAAATGCTACAAATGCGGGTGGCCAATTTGTGGTTTTGTTACGGCAACAAAATCCTCATCGATGAGTGTGAACGATTCAGGATTTGTTTCCCGTGGCCAAGCAGCTGGTGCGAGGGGTGGAGCGAGAGACCGGACGAAGTTTGAGCGTTTATTTGCACATCCGGAAGGGATTCGGTGTCAACTTTTGGTCAAACTTTCACACTGACCAGACAAGGCCAAACAATGCGCACTGTGGATTCATTGTTGGATATAGAAAAGAGGAAGTGAACTAACGGATGGTACCAGTTGACATTTAAAATACGAGAAGTTTGACCAGCTAGCAGAAGATTTGTCCTTCTGATATGTTCACTGTGAGAGTTTCTGCAAGTGCTGCAAGTATGTTCAGATTTTTAAAAACTTATTGTTATTTGCATACAAATTCGTAGCATATTTATACTTAACTTATGTCTTACAAAATATGTAACGATGCACATTTACCAACATTTTGGGTTTGGAGCATACAATGACATTAGCTTAAATAAGCAATTTTAAGATTTTAATAACTAATCTGCAAAACGAACAATTATGACAAAAAATAAAACTGTTGAGAAATTAAAAGGCAAAACGCTTCAATGTTCTTGATCTGGGTTATTGTTTTCTACCCTGACCCAGAGAATAAACAACGGAATGGCCTCTCATTATTCATTCCCTTAAAAAATGTGCAATAAGAACGAAAAACTCTGCCTACTTCTGTGATAAGCTCCATAAATTGGGCATAGTTCGGCGATCCACCATCCTTTGGAGCTTAATTCCATCCCGCAATTTGACGACCGCATAAGATTCTAATGGCTCAAATTAACCCTTCGCTTGGCTGATGCTTCGTCATTAAGATTGTTTTGACAAGATGCTTCGAGAAAAGCTAACGTCGCAACACCACCTACCATCGTCATCCGGACCAGCTTTGACCCGGCTCTATAGCGTATTAAAAGCCGTCGTTTGAAACCCACCCGTCCCGTTAAAGTAAGTTAATGCAGCTTCGTACCAGAGCATCTTCATGGTACTGCGTAGGAGCTATCATGCTATGTCGAACATGCTTGAGGGGATTTTCGTCGGCGCACTTTTTCGTAGACGATACCGATAATGTCCCATCGCTCTAAGCGATGTGCTCACAATTCTGCCAAACGCGTAAAGTTCGTAAATCAGTATCGTACTGAATGTTATTAAAAATTATAAAATTATTTTACCGATGATTTGTACTACGGTAGCATAAGAGAGAGCGATAGACGTAATAATAGTAAAGAAACCGATGAAGGCCTCCAACCGGTTCTTGAGTGGGAAAATAAGACAGCACATTCAAGCAGCATTGCAAAAGAGATTTTCATGCAGAGGAAAGAGTTTACCCACTTGATGCCATTTTGACTTCACTGTAAAAACCACAAATTAGCCTTCGCAGTATCACTATCGTGCTTTCACTTCGCCTTCTTGAAGTCTGTTTCTCAAACAGTTCACGCGGCCAAATCGTAGATAAAAAATTTAATTAATGATTAAAGTTTTCCAGCTCACCCATGGTAAACGCGTGCCTGGAAGGTTTCTGTTTTTTACCAACATTCCTATGAAACTCAAACTACGTGCAATGTCACCCATTGACTGTATTCTGAGGGCTAAAAGAGAGAGAGCGAGAAAGGCAAAAAAACTACACGCTGCCTGGCGTGCCCCTTTGCAGTAACAAGGTGAACACAGGTAAAGGGTGGTTCAAGTTATCGGGGCAACAGAAACATCAAACCGGTAGCGTCCATCGTGCCGGAAAGAAACTGTAGCATAATTAGTTATGTTTCCTTTGCCAAATGATAAGTTAAACTGTTCGGCAGGCGGCAACGGAGTTATAATTATTATTATTATCGAAAATGAGTTAAACTTTCGCCTGCAGGTTGGGGTCGATGGGTGGTCGTAAATGACCAAACGAGCTGATGGAATAAAAACCTTCAGGCAGCAGGTCTCGCCTTTAGAGCAAACCGCAGAAAAACTCACGTTTGCTAAAGAGCCAATCGAAGACGCGGGTGATGCTTAACATCCGGCGACGATTAAGTTAATGGCAGTGACGTGAACAGTCGCGTCTAATGATGATTTTTTATATCTTCATGGTTTTCCTTTGTTAAATACTTTGGAAATGGTACAGTGCGTAACATATCTATAAGCACACTTTATGTTTTTTGAGAATAACGGGATAAATTGAAAAGATAGACATACTTGCTTTTCTGCTGCGTTGTGGAGAGTAAAACAATACGTTTTACTTTTGCATTGCAACACACATTATTATTGTATATTATTTCACCGAATTGAAAATTGCTAAGGCCAGTTTCTTTTTCTATATCTAGTGCTTTGAGGTGTCCTAGCTGAATGATGTATTCTTAGGGGTTTTGTATTGTTATATGTATTCGTTTTGGTTCCAGTTTTAATATCATAACGTTACGAAAAATAAATTATTAAAACAAGGATGAAAATCCCTAATACAATATCTATAATTTCGAGGGAGATTTTGGCCTTTTTGGGATGAAAATGGCTTCAGGTGCGTCTTTTATGAACAGTATGTTATAACGGAAGCCTTTGACTGTTGATGGTAGTACAGTATAATTTAAGCCCATCTATCCTAATTGAAGAATTAAAATGAGTACATAAGAAATTATAAAATTCAAAATTTAAGAGTATCAAAAATAGTTCTTTCAATGGTCATATAAAGGCATACCAAGTGCAGGGCACTGAAGGAAATCTGTGTAGGAATTATTATTCGAAGTTCATTTTAGAGTTTCTAACGAATTTGAAATCGATTTTCATGGATGAGCTCAGTGGCGACAGCGTCGACAATATTTATAAAAAACGATCAAAGGTCAAATCCCATTCCGATCGTTCCCTCTTACGAACGGGTAAATATCCTTAAAAGCTAAAGTCGTGTAAATCATAGAAAACAGAAAAGGCTAGCAAAGATCTCTCAAGGTTGTAGTGTCAAAGAAGAAGAAAATTATTGCGATTAAAAATATATATTTTTCGTTTGAGGCATATTAGCCATGTTGCAAAGAGCTGAAATTCTGAAAATAATATATAATAAAGTGTGTATCAGTTTCATTTTTTCTACGCTTCTCAACACATAAGAGGCTTTACAGTTATAGTACGAACTGTACGGATACGCTTGCCTTTTCTTTCGCTATAAGGGCAAGAAAGCTGACATTTATTGGTATAAGTTTTGGTAAGCTTGTCGTTGACGTTTTACGTTGATTTCTCTTTATTGTGATTAAGCATCACTTACATTCAAGAGGTAAAACAAACAAAATGAAATTAATATCATATAGGTATTCACAGTTTAAAGTCTTAAACAAATACGTCGTGAAAACTATACATCGCAATAGCTTGTTAGTTTTAAATTATAAGTTTATTATATTTTTTATTTTTTATTATATTTTTATTATATTTTTTATTGAAAAATAACGGCCAAGCCATATTGTTTAGTAAATTAGTATAATTGTAAAACAAAACTACGCCTACGTGGTTTTTACGATAATAAGAGATATTTAAGCAAAGTTTGTTTGCAAGTTTTGCAATAAATTATTGATATATATATTCGTATTCGTATAATTTAGTTATCGAGCATTATTTGATTGCATTACACAAAACGGGTACATATTTAAAAAAAATCGTCTAATAATAATAATATAATAAAAAATCGTAAAGAGTTTTAAAGATAATGCATGAAAAAATGCAAACCAAATGTTATTATTTTTAATCTTCGCTAATGATTAGTGATCGTTTTATATTGGATTGTGAAATGTTTTGAAACTAGTGTTGAATATTTAGAAATACATTTTTTATCCATGATGAACGTATTGCTGGAATTTTTACTATACATCAATGACAGGTAGAAGGTAGTAATTTTGACGAATATTAAAGTTTTATTTTCTAACATTTTGAAGAGCACAAAAATCAGGCTTAAGGTTATACTAAGTTTTAGATCGCAATTGACATTGAAAAGCAACATGATTGAGAATCTATTTAAAAACCGTTCTACTTCTAGTTCAAGCTACCTTTCAAATTATCTATAACAACACGTTACATTACTACATCGTTTTTTGTTTCATAATACTTTTGAATAATTAATAGAACTATATTTTCGTAATTAAATAGGTTTACTTGCAGTTTTATACGTAAAACATTAATCAAACCGTTTTATATCTGGCAGTTCTTATTGCCTTTCAGCTATCTATATTTTAAAATTTCCAATGTTATTTTTTTACAATTTTCCCCTCTGTACACTCGAACTCGTTTTTGGCCAAAAATAACATGTATGTGTATACTCACAAAACGACCAGTGCGCGAAATACACACGATAATATTATTCTATCATTAGGCAACCAGTAACACTACGGATTATCATAGTCTGCAAACGATTACAGGCCCTGCGAAGTTTATATTGTTTTAATCCCGCGTGCTACGGTCACGCAATCTGACCGCCTGAACGCTGCATTTCACTGCAATAATAATCAGTTCCCTGCTAGACGCTCGCCTCGCCTGTGATGGTGGGTTTTGCAATCAACTGTCCGCACATCTACCCACCAATGAGTTTACACGCTCATCCCCGAAATGGGATCGATTTAAATCAATCGTTTCGAACCGCTCGGGAACTCAGCGCTGGTGCCGGTGAACACGAAATTGATCCAGACGGGTTATGGTCTACCGTTATGTCCATGGACCCCTACCATGAAACCGTTTGGCGGTATTCGTGTAAATTTACCACCCAACTTTTCACTGCTTGGTTTGTTATTCTAAGTAATTGTTTGTGCAGTTTGCGGGCC
>KI422722.1:33872-44248 GCA_000473375.1 Anopheles culicifacies | reverse complement strand
TTTTTTTTTTTGTAGTTTAAATCTCATTCCCCAAACTGGCTTCCAGTTTCAACATTGGGTTTCTTAACGTGCATCAGGGTATGCTTTCGGAAACGGATTTATAATTTATTATCTCAGACGCTGACCTCGGTTATAATCAATATGATAAGCTAGTACGATAAGAGCATTACTCTGCTACAATCTGAGTAATATTCGTCAATTTCATGATCCAATTCACGGATACTCATGCACGCTCCTTTCTGACACAATTTTATTGGTAGTTTATTTTTACCGGCTCTGGAGCAGTGGTCGGCAAATAACGAGCTTCAATCCATACACGGCTGTTTTTGTTATGTCCATTAGTTATTAAGCTAAACTTGTTGAAATGTTATGACGAACAATTTCATATTCTTTATTATTGATTGTTGAATCATTTGTGGCGCCCTTGATACGCTTTTTTAACATTTTTGAAAAAATAATTTACAGTTAACCTTTTATGTTTTAGCGATTTATAATTAACACGTAGAAGATATTATTCAAATCATCTTTTAATCTTTCCTGTTCCGTTGCAAACTATTGACAGCTATGGCTTGGGCCATCCTTTAAGTTAATCAATGCTCAAATGCATTCTATACAATTACATTACAGATTCATCGCATTCAATTAAGCACAATGCACAAGTAGCGGTATACTATAACTTGTAATGGGATTTAAATTGTCTCTTATATATCTTTTTATGCAAAACCAAGGTTGAGACATTCTATAAAATTTAAATTGTATTTTTTATTTGAAATTCGAATGTTACGTATATAATTTGCTCTAAATTTTAAACTTCTAGCTCAGTGGTTCTCAAACATTATTTTTATCCAGCACCCGCACCATTGACCACCCAGTCAATTTGACCCATATTCCAATAATAAAATTATGTTCATTAGTTTTGAGTATGTATTAATTACATAACAAAAAGTATTTGTGATTGTCTGTGATTTTAATATTTACGATCTTCCAATTTTTTCATAAGTTTAACTTGATAAGGCCAATTTCTTGTGTTCTATTTTCAAATGCAGCACTAATTATTAATAGAGCTGTATTTTGGTTGTATTAGGTGGGCCAAAGGAAATTGTTCAAAATATTTTGACTATTGCACAAAGTTTTTTCATAGCCAAAAATGTTATAACAGATTTAAAACTTAATAAAACCATATTCGAAACACATGAGGAAATTAAATATTATTTCAGATTTTACAGTGATCTATTGGATAGCTTGATCACAGGGCATTATTTGAAAAGGTTATAATAATGAATAATATTATCATTTTTAACATTAAAATAAAAATACTTTCATTTTAATAATGGCATTTCGAATAAAAGCTCTCAAGAGTCGGATGCATGCATGGAAGGAGGAATGAGGCAACATTGATTATTTATTTAATATTTTTCACGGCTTACCGTCCACATTGCTGACCACTGACTTAAGAAGCATGTCATCTGCAAGAGAGAAGCTGAAGTAAATGAGATTTTAAATTGCTTTTATTCATTTTCTGCTTAAGCAAAGTAACATGAACTTGCCGGCCAATAATATTCCCGATAGATGAGTTTTGTCGTTTTCTTTAATTTTTAAATCTTTTCATCCGCAATTACTACATCTTTGTTTTTAAAATTTCTCATATTAAATAAATGAATTATAACTTATTCATGTTGACATTCATGACACGATTTGGCAACACTGAAGAAAGCAAAGCCTTAGTAAGCTAGAGTTTGAACTGCTTTTCCTTCATATTTGGTTTTTGAGTTCAATTCTTCTTCGCAAAAATTAACACTTGACTGCCGAATATCCGGAAGTTTTTTTAAGCTAAATAGTAGGAAAACTTTTACAGGAAATATTATATCCTATTACTTGGGTTTCGATTTTTTTCCCAAAACTTTTCAGCCCCCTAGCGTGCATCACAATATTTGTATTAATTAATTAATTGTTACTGTACACTCCGCTACACAAATGTGTTGGCTTAATGTGTAAAGCTAGACCGCAGGTCATATGAGGTAACACAAGTTTCAGGAAAAACACACCACCATAACGCACTGTCCGAGTATTCTATTTCACTTCAGTTTTTATTACTTGCCCAAAATTGTGTTTAACTTTCCAATGCATCTCGCACAACATTCGCTACCTACCGGGTTTGTGATAAAACGAAACAAACAACCGGGTCTCGCAAATGCCGTAAAGTAAGGTTCTGTAAGCACCGAGCAAGCTCTAAACACGAAATTTGCTTCCGAAACAGCAAACTTTACACGAACTGCCGGTTGCAAAAATGTGGCGATACCACCTGGATACCATTAAGGAAAACAAACACTAAACCCAGCTGGATGAACTCCAAAACATTCCCAACACACGTGCACACACAAACACATGCTCGATTTAATGTAGCGCACACGGTCGCGGCACAAGGTGTGCCAAGGGTTCCCGCCGATGTGAATCTGTCTATCGTCACCTTTTTCCGGCAATGGTTTGGAATGCCGGTATCGTCCCCAAAACATCTCACTACCCATTTTCCCAAGTGCAAGTTTCCAATGGCCAAACGAGAGCTAAAATGTGGGACACTCATTGTAGCAGTAGTACTAGAGGGTGCAAGCGAAACCGAATGTTCCAAGGGCGGAATAGCTTGGGTCGTGGGAAACACGAGAACCACCCATGCCAGTGATGTGCCAGAAAACGCCCTTGGCATGGCAGGAAGAAGCTACCAGAAAACTGGAGAACCGTAGGACGAGCTTATCCACCAGTGCCGTCCTCCACAACCAAGGACGGAAATGCGTCGGGACTGGGTAACTGTCCCAGCTACCCAGCAGCAACATCAGCGCAGCAACAACACTAGGGCAATGCCGAAAAATTATAATATTTTCGTGTTATAAAAGCGCCTACGGGCAACCGACAAAATATTTTATTATAATATAGAGTTTCTGCCTTATCTACATCTAATCGTATTTTTCATTTTTCAACCGAAACATGTTCTTGAATTTCATTACGGGGTAGCGCAACCCAGATCTGGCTTCTCTCCTTCCCCTAAAAAGGTGAACGGAAAATGGTCGTAGACGCGTGGGGTTGTAGGGGCAGGAGATTTGATAGCTTCCGCAGTGTGAGAGCGCCTCCTTGACAGGGTGTCGCAAGGTTGCTCATCCGGTGACGAATGACTCCGGTGGTTAACACGCTACAACGACAAAAGGCGGAAGTGGAGTGCATATGGATAATGCGAAACGAGGACAAAACAGACGGCTTTATAGTTTTTGTAACTAAACCTGTTTAAAGGTCGCTACCTGGGTAAAAACGTATCCGAACGCAATCAGCAACAAACAAAAACAGGGAAAAAATAAATCCTGTCTCCCTGTTCACCCTGTGTTCAATGGCCGATTGAGGACACTGCTCGAACGGTTGTCAGAAGCGCCAGATTGTGGAGCTAATTGTCCGGGACCATTTTTCATGAACTTTCACTGATCGGAAAACTGATAGCAATCGTTTGAAACTTTGGTTAATTTCATATCGACAGCTACCAATTTGTTACCCATGCTATGTTCCTCTATCGGCACGAGGCGAATGCCCCAGGAAGGAACTACACCCAACTCCCGCCATGAGATAGCATCTCATGATCGAAAGGGTACCTGTACCGCCCCACGAACTCGGTATGAATTTTTATGGTTGTTTAAACATCGCTCTTAAAATGTGTCCCACAAAAACAGATTAAAAAGATGTCCGCAGCCACCGCCTACAAGGAAGGTGCGCCCCTGTGTCTCATCGCTGCTGGGACATTTGGCTGATGAGCGAGTGAAGTTTTACCATTTCGTTTGCGATCGCCCCGGGATATGGGCACGAATTTTGAATACAGATTTAAAAATTTGCTACACGGCCCCCCACCGAAGATGGGACGGCCCGGGTCGAAGCTTTGCCGCAGCTTTCGCTTCAGCAGGGTGTCGTACCCTGGTCGTCTGAAATCGGTGTTGTGGGAGCGTCAATTCGTGCGATATCCTGCCGTCGTGAGTATCGTCGTGCTTGTCATAACACGATCTTTACGCGTAACGGTGCGCTGTAAATTAAATCCAGCGTATGAAACAGTGTGCTTCCATCGGCCAGTAGCAGTTGGGTCGTGAAAAAGCGAGCAATGGCTCGAGGCACTTGGTATCTTTGGCTTGTTTTCCTTTTTTAGTCGTATCGCTGTGCTTTGCGTGACCGCGTAAGTTTTTCGCCGATGTGCGATGAAGATCGCGCTTGAACATCATTAGTTACGGTTCGTAGCAAATGAGCTACACACACACACACACTGGTCGCTGAACTTTGGTTTCTTGCAAATGCCAATGTAAGAGGGAAAACACAAACCACCGTAAGACTATTCCTAATGCTTCCTATCCCAGTGCGAAAAGCAGTGCGGCCGGAGGGAAACGTATCAAGCGGTATGCGATAAGAAGCACTACACATGAGAATTTGTGTTAGAAATGCAGATTGCGCCATGATGAGTGCCGCGTCACGATACATCTAACAAATTCGTGCCGGGGTTCGGATCACCCGAGGGTGTACAGTAAATGATGCTTGGTTTATAAATTTGTGCTCGCGTACTGTACGGTTGCTCGGGAGCATTTCTCGCCACGAGACTGAAGCAATGCCATTGGAACAGCAGTGCCTAATGGTGCTTTAAAGATGGTCGCACTTTAGAGTAAACAACAGCGATTGTTTGAAGGATAAATTATGTTTTGCATAAATTTTTAATTTGCTTCATAGTAAAACGGTGAAATCGAGCGAGAAAGGCAATTTGCTTAACAGCTGCCTGTGATGGTGATTGTATTAATTGATCTAATTTATTTGAATTTACTTTGAACTGCGGTTAGCAGGCCTCTGATGATGATGACTTCAGCTGTTGGGTTGGCAGATGAGTTGAATTATGCTTACAATAGCGAATAATTAATAAGCATGCAAAAAAGCTGTCTGAATCTAGCAAAACGTTCATTACTAGAATGGAGAAAGTGGACTGCTAAAACATGATCAATTGATCATCGCTAAACAAAATCGTCGTTTGGGTTTGTTTATATAGTGAATCGTGTACAACAAGATTCAACGAAGAATCCTGAAAATCTTTTTATCGGAAGTTATAACTAATGCAAGCTAGAAGAATTAGGATATGTTTGTGAAGGAAATACAGTGAGTCCTAAAAGTTATTGTCGACGTGTACAGGGTGTTTAACGTAAATTTGACAGTTATGGTTCTGTTTATAATTCATGATTGACTGGTCATATCAACACAAATACACGTAAATCGAAAGTTAGCAAACTAATGAAAATTTTCCAAGTGCATCAAAACCAATGTTTGAACCGTCCAAATTGTCGAAAAGAAACACGTGCATTATGATGACCCGCGCCGGAAAGTAGAACCGAGAAATTCAGGACCATACATTGAACGTCTAGAACAATCAAATGTTAGCCTACTACGCTTCGGTCGGGTCGTGATGCCACCATTTTTCTTTTTTTAAGGGCTAATCCCTAATTCTGATAGCTACAATAGGATGCTGGAAACTATAGTGTAGCTGTGATTGGCCATTGAAAGGTCGATTGTGTTCCAGCAGGATAACGCACCTTGCAATACGGCTAGAAAAAGTATTAAATTGTAGGCTGACAATCAAGCCGCATCGAACGTGTAGCTTCCTGACTCACTTGATTCTAATTCTGTTGATTATTTTGTTTGGGGCGCAGTAAAACGGGACATTAATCGATCGTCCAGCAACACCTCGGCGGAACTGCTATTATGTTTGTTTTAAAGGGCCTTTCCAGGGACACGGTTGCCAGGACATGTTCCAGGTTATAAAATATAAGCTTACTGGAATAAATTTTCGTAAATGATTAATTTCTCCCAAAAATATGTTTTTTTTTCGTAGACAACTGTCAAATTTACCTCCAACATCCTGTGAATCCTTCACTAAATTTTAAACAAAACAAAATTAACCATGACGATTGATAGCGTATAATTCAATTCATATTTTATATCCAAAGTCATGTAGCACAATAACCGTAAACCCAGTAACATGAGTAAAAACTATTTTGTTCAATGCACAAAAAGTATTGTCTACATGGGGTTTGATGCGTGAACGGTGTTAAAACATCACTCTGATAAAGATTCACTTAGTTATTTACACAGTTGCTTCTTCTTTTATGGTTCTTCAACCTCGAGAGGTCTGAGCCTGCCATTTCTGGCTTCCGTGACTTGAATGTACCCGCAACAGGATTGTCAGTCCTGCGTACGGGGAAACGGCCCGAATGGGATTCGAACATCGGTCCTGGTCTTGTCTGTTCGATGACCGGTGCCGCTATCTCCTCTGCCACCGAGCCGCTCCGTTCACACTTCATTTCGTTCACACTCAGTTCAGCAGCTTGAAGATCACACTTCATAGATTTTTTTGTTATTTAAATTACATTTAGAACGAAACACTAAACCATGACTAATGACGATGGAAAACATGTATGAGGCTCACATCAATGCAAATTATCCTGTTATATCGTTCAACCAGGTCCAAGTCTTCAACTTCACAGGAGATTATAGTTATAATAAGCTAGAAAGTAAATACAGCTACAAGGAAGATTTTCGTGAACATAACCAAAATAAAGGGCCAGGTTTTGCCAAGGTGTTTTAAAAATAGTGAAGACGAATGTTTGAAATTCAGTGATATTACCCAATTGATGCAAGTGTTACGTTTTGAGATCATAAATTCATTGTTCATCAAAGGATAAGATTGCATCTCGGTTTTACATAGCAGTATAGAATCATATTGTAAGAGCATATAAATGAAGTGGGGTTGAAGAAATGACCTCTAATGGAAGAAAATATGGATAGCTAAAGGGATCTAGGTAATTGGTGTCTTAGGACTGAACATTTTTAGTGATCATAGTCTCAAATAGTTCAAAACTGAAAAAGAGCCTCAATTGTAAAGCAACGATATTCGGAACTATGGCTTCTTAGGAAGCATGTAACAAATCCAAACAGCCTCTTGGGCTCCTGATATATAATTACAACACGTAGGGATAGGTTTGACAAATTGTGTTTTATTCCCTTCCGAGTTGGATGCTAAACATTGAACGAATTTGCTTAAAAATTAAACATAATCCTAAACCCTGCCGCCTGATTAGAACCTGATGACGACAGCGAGGCATAGAAACTTAAGTTTAAAACATGTCCTCGGATGCTACGACGACTTTAAACTGTCACAGATGAACGCACAAACCTTGCTAGGGGTTACTGCAGGTTTTTTCTTTTCATGCCACTAATCCTTCAAAAGCTTCCTTCAATCCTTCCTTAAACAATCATACTACCTAATTTTGAACAATTGATTAACCTACTATCAATCCTCATCGTTAATTTTACCGTCCGTTGCCTGTAACGATCGTAATTCATCGTTTAGTCAAGAACAACCAGGTAAACGAATACTTTTCGTTCTCACAGTATACGTACTGCTTTTGGAAAAGCCCTCCCATGAAACTAGTTCGGAAGAGCGCTACACGCTTATCGACACACATATTATTATCGTAATGCAGTGGTACCAGCTCCCATTCTAATAACTGCACATTAGTTTAATTCAATTGCTTCTTTAAACAGCAACAAATAATGCCCCCGATGAGTGTGCTTACGACCCCATACACGGCCGGCAATTGCTAGTCACGTAGAACGTACCTCGTTTGTGACTAGCGCCAGGTCATACCCAAAAAAAAGGTAAAACAAAACAGTGCATTACCAATTTTATTGCAGTCTTCATGAATTATGTATAAGATAATCACGAACCTTGGGAGCATTCGGCACATTCTACGCCCGGAAAGTACGCCATAGAACTTGCTTTATTTTTTGTGTCGATGCAATTACCCGGAACATGCAGCTTCGAGACCAGGGCAACCGATTGACTTTTGGCGAAACCTTTCCACTCCGATCACTGCAGTGAAATAGAATGATTTTTGGTAAATCGTTCACTTGTTCGGTTCCTAATAATGTCTAAATCTTGCAGTGAGCCCCCAACCCATCCTGATAGTGGAATGATATTAGTGGAATTTCGCGGCCCGCGAAGTACTTCGAAAGGCCTCTGGCTATTTGATTGCAGTTGTGTCACGATACAGCTGCATTCTACAAAACTCTCTCTTTCGATCTCTTTTTTCTATCTCTGGGAATGGTGCAGAACATGGGAACTAGTACTATTTCTGCGAAGTTACCGCTGCTTGCTCAAGCGGAAGCCGCAGATCAGACATCGAAGTTGCTTATTGAATAACAATCAGATGTTCCCTGCATGTGTGTGTGTGTGTGTGTTTGAGCATGTGGATGGAATAAGCTTCCTTCTCATCGTTGAAGCAAAAGACCCTTAAGCACCCGCCGTAGCCAATTGCAAACCGTAGGGTCCCAATTTCCTGCAAGCATTCTTCACGTGTCTCCCAAAGATGCATCGATTGCCTTTGGACAGTAAAAACTCTCTCACACATACACACATACTCTGATGGCCGTTCCGGTATCGGGATGCCTTTGGCAAGCATCCAGCAGCGAAACTACACACGCCGCGTCCTGTCTACTTAGCTTCGTTCGATCTCTTTTCTTCCTCCCGAGCGAAGCGACTCGTGCCGTGACTATGCTCTATGCAAGCACTGAATTATGTTTTCCACTCGTGCCCAAGCAGTACTGCATCGTGGTAACATCTTCAGCAAACCATCTCCCCAAAGCACATCTCCCTAAGGATCACCTTCAGCGTCCCGTTCCGCAGTGGGCCAACGCTTTCCTGTAGGAAGCAGGCCGCTCAAAATGGCAGCGTGGCACAAAATGCTGCAATGACGATGAACCATTGTTACGATTTGCTGATGAGCTTTTTTAATAATGCTCACACTCTTGATGCTTGAGCAACGCCTCAGGACTTTCGCTATGGTGGACGAGCACGCCGGGTCGGTCTGGTTTTTCGTAATCAGCTGTTTACACATTTGCCTACAGTCAGGTGAGTCAATGAGTGAGCAAGTGTTACGGCCTGTACACAAACAATGAGCGAATAGATTTAAAAGGAACCGTTATAGAGGAAATAAATTAAAAAGAGCTTTCGTGTTTAAAGCCAATCTTAAAGTGCTGTACATCAGACTTAACATTTTTTAGAGAAATTGATGTTTGTATACAATGTTTATGCTAACAAATTCTCAAAGATGAAAATTTGAAGCTTAAATAACAGATAGCACTCGTGTATGTTTTAAAGCATTACAAATAGAAAAAAGAAACCTTTTCCATCCAAACAGCACCAGCAAAGAACCGGAAATCCGTATTCCCCATTCAGGATGTTTAAAAGCTTCAATATTGTCAACGAACATTTGACATTCTTTGTTAGTTGTTTATCGTTTTTTCGTACACCATTCAGCTAGTGTCGCACGATAATTCCAGCATCCGGGACACCTTTGTCGGAACAAGCACGGTGCTTGATTTTCGCGCGTTTTTTTTTTTCGCCCCATGCGCGAATATGCTATGGCTTGAGCTTATCGTTCATTGCACTAAACTGCCTGCTCGTCTAATCAAAGCAAAAGACGAAATGAAAGAAATACTGCTGCATCGTTGTTTCCTCACATTTGATTCGGTGTTTCGCTACTTTCCGGTTAGCTTCGAGCCGGTTGTTTGAACGCAATTTCTTTCTTTCTCTGCTATGGTGCTGCCATGCAAAGTACATTTTGTCAACTTCCTTTGAGGAAACGCCGGAGAGCGCTCATTCATGAATGAAAGATTAGACCGTTTGAAGAAATATGTTACTGCAGTGTTACTTTCGAGATGCTTTTTAGAAACTTCAATACATAAACTATATTTGTATTTTGGATATACAGATGTCATACAAATCGTTTTATCTTGACCCAATAACATTAAGGCAAACATATGAAAAAATTTAATTTTAAATTAGTCATTCCTTTGAGTGCTAATTTACTTTGCGTATCTGCTGCTGAATTACAAATGTTATTTTAATCGCTTTTTATAGCAAAAACTAGATGATCTTCTATATAGTTTCAAATACATCAATTTGATGAAAATGTAAAGAAATTTTCATGAAACAAAAGTTTGGAGAGCTTTAATACAATAACTGTTTACTAAGCCGTATACCCGTCGTTTATCACACTGTATTGAAAACCTGATTCTTATTATTATTCATTTATTTTAAAGCGATGATAAACTACAAAATCAAAAGTACTGAATAAAGCAGAACCCAATATACATCCAATGAAAAATTGAGAAAAGGGAAGATAGTTCGGTTAAAGTTAAAAGAGGAAACCTTTAAAATCCTTGGTTCTATGTCTGACAGAGCCAACAGCGTCGCCGGTCTTCAAACGACCAGAGTTCACATACCATCCAGACCGTTCCCCCGTATTGAGGACTTACCA
>KI422722.1:0-32231 GCA_000473375.1 Anopheles culicifacies | reverse complement strand
TTATGATGAATCAATCAAACAAATCAAATATAATTGGAATTATTTTAAAAAGTGACTAAGTCCTGTAGGAATTCAACTTCTAAAAGATGCAAATTTATTTTTCAATTAAATTTTTAAAAGTTTACATACCGCATTCTGTATAAGTATAGTCTAGTTCTACTTATTTAGCTTATCTTGGCCAAACAATTATTCACGGGCGAGCCTAGTTTTTGGTATGAACATTTGCTTTGAGATTTTTTGGAAATAGAAATGTCTACTTACACTTTGACATGTGTTTATTTTTAAATGTTTTCCCAAAAATTGATGTACAGGGTGGCATCGTAGAAGTGACACACTTTGTTTATGTAATAAAATCTGGTTTGATTTTTGTTCAAAATCGATTTAAATAACATTTATTTGATCTAAACTTGCATTTTGCTCAATAAATTTCAAATTGTTCACCTTTGCACTTGATAACGAACCGAAGGTGCTTCTGGAAGTCGTTGAAGGCCGCACGCACTACTTTATTCTCAATACTAGAACAATATGTGTACGTTTTGCGCATCAATAGAAAAGAAGTTAATCTATCAAAATATACCCACCTGTTTGACACATTACAGGAGCATACGAATAAGTGTATCACTTCCAAGGTATGTTTATAATTGAAAGGTAGAGTCATCCAGAGCATACTGACCTTTGTGAACATGAAGGAACAATTATTGTGTTTCTCTTGGAAGTGGGAGTGGAAGGAGATAAATTCTATACGAATTTAATAGAAGTCTCCCGAAAAATGGAACCCAGGAAAAGTGATAATAATCCACCATCATACAACTGCGGTGTCACCCAGTAAATTTCGAAACCAAATACTTGGAAATTACTGCACCTGCAAAGCAGCTACGGCTAGAATATCAAATTCATGTTTTAACCTGGTATCAGTTATTGAAATCCCGGGGAATTGGGCAGATCTTGAGTCTCAATTATTAATACTTCTTCTTCTTTTCTGGCTCTACAACCTCGAGAGATCTTGGCCTGCCATTTCTGGCTTCCGTGACTTGAATGTACCAGCAACAGGATAGTCAGTCCTGCGTACGAGGGAACGGCCCGAATGGGATTCGAACCACGGTCCTGTCCGTTCGAGGACCGGCGCCTCGGTCTCCTCGGCCACCGAACCGCTCCAACAATTATTAATACTGAATTAATGAAATTATTAATACTGAAGCAGAAATGATGTTAAACTCATTTGGATTTTTCTGGGTTCGTTCAATCATACAACAGATAAAGATCACCCTCTTCTTTTATGGAACACATAGAACGGACCTCCTGCAACTCATGGTCAAGCATGAGTTTTAATTGAAATGGTACTGAAGATGTGACGTTTGTTTATTTTCTATGTTGAACTTACGAACATACTTTCGATATCATCATCAAAGAGTATAAATTAATTGAAAAATAGCTGAAAGGTACTTCCATTCAGAAAGATAGAAGGTAAGAATTATTTTCATCATCCAGTGTTCGCCTCAAAAAGCTGTATATTAAGCTTACTATGACCAATAAAGTCAGTAAACGGGAGAAAAAGAAATAAGGATATTATGCGGCATTTCAAAAAAGCATTATTTAATGAGTAAATTATTACCATATAACCCTACCGTACTAGTATTTCAAAACTAATTTGTTGAATTCTTCGGTAACCCTCATGTCGACTTATAAAAGAAAACACTACCCCATCTCGTTTCGTTTGACTTTGGCGTCACAAGTGCTGCTGAATGTGACACTGCCTCAGCTTAAACACTCATACAAGGCAAAGTTTGCGCTGCCGGACGTGAAACTTTCCTAAAGTAGACCAATCGTAATGACAAAAACTTATTTATCACATGCCATTTAATGATGAAATGAAACAAAACTTTGACCATCGGTAAGGACGCACGGCAATTGGTCAACACATGCGGGCAAAGTATGCTCGTGTGCTGTTGACAGAAACGCAGAAAAATCTATATCATTAGCCATAGAGTGATGCATTATTTAATTTACAACTAAATACATCCAATCATGTGAGACGTTTTCCCATAACGTACTAAACAAAACTGAGCATGATTAACGTTACAAAATATATTTATAGGAACGAAGCAGTGTCATGTGTAATACCCGCGCACAATGAATTCCCAAGTGACCGATTCTAGAAACCGCTGAACAAATCTTGATAAAAGCATTTCATAACAGGGAATCGGATTCCTCCATAATTGCTGTTTTGAATAGTTTTCCACCATTCGCGACCATTTAGATGAGACGATCGATAGGGCAGAGATAAAACATCTTGCAACCGTTCTTTTCTATTCCCATCCGAGAACGCTTTGCCGGAAAGAAAACTGAGTAGATGAGTCAACCGAAAACCATTCTGTGGACAAACATTAGTATTGTTGGAAACACTCCCTGAAAAGTCTTAAAAAATCAAAAGAAGCTACACATAAAACGTAAATAGTTTTACAATTCAATTATCTAACCGGTGCCGGTTAATCGGGCACTTCTGTAAATTTAGCTGACGAGGAAGGTTGTTCCGCAAACCTGCAGCACTAATACGAAACAAATAAACTAATAAAAAGTTCCACCATCCACCAGGTCCAGACGTCAACATGCTTTTGTCCCAGCCGTAAACCGGAAACAAGGACCTTCGTTGTCGAGCCGTATTCGAGCGCGTTTGATTTGAATCGCATTAGTAATCTAATCTGTTGGATGAATCTTAAGTTTAACCTTTTATTCTTTCCGGTCGTTTTTCTGGATCGAATATCCTAAACCGACCGAAAATTGAACCAAGAAGGAAAAAAACCCCTCGAGGGGGGTGGTTTTTGCTACGCAAAATGCTTTTTGATACTTTTTTTGTTGATTTTCGAACTAACGGTTTGGAGTCGAGTTCCTTCGCTTCCATTCTCGATTTCCATTCTTTGTTGCTTTTTGATGAGCTTCCAGTCTCCAGCGGGCGGCTCCATAAAATGAATGATGTCGTTTTGAAGGGAGACGTCTCCTGCGGCGAAAACATGCGTATCCCTCACGTATGGCCAGAGGAAAGGTTGACTTTATGCTGACCTTCTAGCGACGCACGGTGAACGCTTGAGCGCACGCACAGAGACGAACAATAACATTGGTTTTTGGGGGAGAACATATAAAACCAAACCGAGCGCATTTGGATAACAGTCCGCAGAAATTGTGGCTTACGCAAACGAAGACGTTCGAATTCTATTGCTGGAGCACGTGTACACGATCGAATGGACACGCCGTTTCGTGATGGGTGGGGTAGTACTACACAACCAACCCCCCCGGTCTAGCACTTATTTGTGTGTTTTGGGAATATTTTTCCACCGGCCTTTGCCCACCTGCAGCATGTGTCCACATGCTTCAGTTTCTCCGACAAACGAAGAATGCTTCTTCCTTCGGCCCACGCAAACACAAGATACAATGATGCTAACTGTACCTTAACTGGCATAAACCGAACAGCAAAAGCACCCATCGCACCGTACGTGTGAGTGTGCTTTCTATCCGGATGGAACAATGCTTCCAAGAAGCCGATGCTGGTTGAATTTGATTTATAGTTGTTCTTTTCGGCTTTCTGTTCCTGCACCCTTCAACCCCAATCTGTTCGTGAATGTGTTTACTCGTTTGAGCACCGTCCCTATCGATGGAAGCACGCCGACGACGCTGAGGCTTCGCCGAGGGTGTGCTTCTTGAGATAATAAATTCTGTTATGATTTTGACAAATTGCGTATAAACATAGCATTTAGCGGAGCAGTCAGAAAAAAAAACACACACACAGGCACACAGGGTATTGGAAGGAAAGAGCGAAAGTGAAAATGTACTACATAATCTATGTCATTTTTACGTTGACTGATCTGTGTCCAATTCGCATGAAAAAATGGTCAGCTGCTAGTAAACTGTTTCATTAAATGTTGGTGAAAGGTAGAGGTACATTATGCTGTGTTTGATTGATTGACATTGCAACTGCAATAAATTCCCAGTACAAGTTTGAAAGAGATAAGGTATTCAACTCTTTTACTTCTTGTAAGAATTTGTAATAATTCACTAAAATCCAATTTGACTAATTGATTTAAATTGATTTTAATGTATTGATACATTCGTACAAAATCAACATACTTACTTACTTATCCGGCGCAACAACTGCTTCACAGTCTTGGGCTGCTGCAACAATCCTCGATACTACACTCGGTTCAGCGTCGTCGTCAGCCAACCCGTTATCCCGGCCGTTCTGGCAGACGCAACCACATCATCACTCCATCTCAGTTTGGGACTACCATGCCTCCTATGTCCATGTGTCCACGGCCTAAAAGGACTTTACGGGCTGGATCGTCCGGTGGTCTCATGACGTGACCAACCCACCGGAGTCTGGCGAGTCTAATTCGCTGCACGATGGTGAGATCATCGTACAGCTCATAGAGCTTGTAATTGTAGCGGCTCCTCCATTGTCCTTCCACACATACGGGGCCCTAAGTCCTTCTGCGCATCTTCTTCTCGAACGCGGCTAAGAGGGTTTCGTCATTTTTGGACAATGTCCATGTCTCAGAGGCGTATGTGAGTACTGGGACTATGAATGTTCTGTATAGTCCCAGCTTCGTCCGTCGCAATAGGTATTTAGAGTGGAGAAGTTTCCTCAGGCTGTAGTATGACCGATTGGCGGCCAGCACCCTTACGCGTACCTCAACATCAATGTTGTTGTCGGTGCTGAACTTTGACCCCAGATAGGTGAAATTTTAGAGGTCTTCAAAAGTTCGCGATCCTTTGGTAACGCGAAATAGAGTATCGAAACAGGAAATAGAATCCTTACACATAATCTTCTACTCTATGTCATGCGCTAGGCTCAGCATCCTAGTATCGATACGAGTCTAGTAGACTAGACTTTCAACATTATCATTAAATACTGTTGGCATAAATGTCTTGCATTTGTATGCGATATTTAATTTTTTATTAGAAGGTTAAATTTTATTTATTTTGCAATATTCTTAGAAGATTGTTTGTACGAATTAACTTTTGTGAATCGAAACAAACAATTCAACGTGCTAGAATTTGCTGTGAATATTGCCACGGCTACGAGCAGATATGTTTAGCAACTCAGCTTCTGAGCCAGTGATGAATTGTCATTCTTATTGTACCATATACAGTATGAGACCCCAAGATAGAAGTGCAAAATAATTCAGGATGTTAAAACACATTAAGTAATACAACGTCTTACGCAACAAAGCTACAACAATTTTGATTTAGCCGAGACACAAACCGGGAATACCAAGGACATATCATAACCTATTATTAAACTTGGAAATAAGAAAATTAGACTTCTTCAAAGAAGTGGCACTGACAATCGTTTAAGAAACAGTTTTTCATAATAAAGTTTTAAAAAATGTTTTGTAATATAAAATATGACAATTATATGCGCGCCAATATTTTACACAAAAAGTAAATAACTTTAAACCAGGAATCAAAGCGATTACAAGATTTAACCAACAAAATTTTAGAGTAATGAAGGTTATTAAACAAAGAGCGAAGCATGTAAATAAAACATTCACAGAAGGTTTCAGATAGAATATGATAGTAAATATAAGATGCGCATACAGTAAAAGGAGGGCTAAAAGTTCGAGTCTTCTCGTCGTAGAGTCAAAATCGAAAAAAGTTTCAAAAGTATGGAGGATAAACTAGGTCCTATAATAAGTCCTATTTTAAAGGTTTTTATGTAGCATGATATTCTACCTATTGAAGCTACCGTCACAAATGGTTGTAAAAATGGTGGCAATCATTAGGACCTGCCGATTTTCTTAACAGCAGGTTGCCTTTCTTGCTTTGGCAGTAATTGAAATCACACATGTGGTCAATTTCTTAAAAAAAACGAATGTAAAATCGCAGCTACATTATCTGACCGTGGGGAAACTCTCAATGGGTTAAAATGAAAACAACCTCATAATGAGACCAATGGTTATTCAATGAATAATGTGCATGCCAGTTCATGTAATAACAACTTCCAGAAACCAAACTTTCGAAATTTAATACAAGGAAACGCAAAGGTGTCAGCTGTGAAAAGTCTATAAATTGGTATTTTTTATGACATAATGCGGAGACTTGGTCTGCTAATAATAGTACAAAAAAATTTCAGGATTCTCAAAAATTTGTATAAAATCCTCAAGAACAATAATTGAATCCGTTTTTTTTTAAATCTTTTACCTATATTTGAATTTCATCCAAGTATCTATTACATCGAAGATTCTGTTTTTGATAGATACTAATGAAAGAAATATTTTAATTACTATTGCTTTGACGTAATGACGATATTCAAACATATATTTTATCTTCTGTTTTTGGAATTCATTTGCGAGTGGCAAGACGATTGCTTATAAAAGTTAATCTTCATCATTCCAAAGCCTTATTAATGTTCATAATATTCACGCAATCTGACACTCTCAACTAATGTTCCACTTCATCAAGCACCACAGTTTCAAGTTTTCATACTTCGGTGTAGAACGTAACACAAGAGTAAGTAACAAACAATCATAACAACGCATAGTGGATATGATCACCTTTAAATCTTTCGACACCGTTCGAAAGCGTCTCTCCAGTGCGGGACGATGTGCACATACCGAAGATCTACCCGCTTGTAAACAACGTGTCCTTCAGACGAACGCCATGATCCGAAGATTCACAGCTCAACCAGCAATCAGTGGAAACCGTTATCATTTTCGGCAAAATCATCATCACTGCCGTCGTTATCATTTCCATCATCAACGGACGGCATCAGTACCGTCATCCAATGTTCCGAGTACAAACGAACACCACCGAACGCTTACCGATCCACACGGAGGGGAAAGCACAAACAATTCGGAACCGTTCGTGTTGGCAACCCCCACTGCGCTAAGTTCATCCCTTCCAGTAGCGTTACGAACTGAGACCGAACTTCGCATTTCTCCCGGCATCATAGGGGAAAATGTTACTCGCCAACATAAATTACCACCCGCTGCATACAACTTCAACGGGAAATGCGACCATAGGCACGCACCGTTGCAGCCTCCGTCCTTTCGCGCTCGCCCACTGCAAGCGATGCAATGCATTCAGCTGGTGGCGCGTCAGCAGATGGTGCTAGGCGTTTAACGGCTGGTGACTTGGTTTGGCGTGTTCAGTACTCAACAGGATTCACGCAGCGACAGTTCGGAAAACCGTTACCGCCTGTCCGGAAGTTCAATACGGCTGAAAGCAATTGCTGTCTCGGAAGTTCAACACGGTTCGCAGGGTTCGTTGCTTGTGGCGTCGGACGCACCTCAAATCGAAGCCACGCAATCAGATGATTTATCAAAATACCCGAAAAGGCAACGATTAATAAGCACATCGGAAGTGCCTCGTGTGACCGGATGTGGACTGTTTGTTAATGTAAAATTAGGCCTTCCTTAATAATGGACCAATCTAATTATCCTAATGAACTCGTCGTGCCAAACGCACCCTAGTTTACATCTCGCATCATATTACATTGTGCGTACTTCCGACCCAAGGTGTTGTTTTTGTTCTTCGCTCGAACCAACCTGTCTGTGCCTGGTGTAAAACATATGTTTATAGTGCGCTGAAAAAGGCTACCAAATCATCATAAAGGAAAAAACAACCATAAGCTAAATCGAAACCGGAAACCATTCCATCATAATCGATCGCATGGTGATGGTCGAAGGACGTCAGCGTGGTAATGGTGTTGGCTGTAATTAATTAATTTTTTTAGCAAATATTTAACACGTGAGCCATGCCTCGATGAAGCGGTTTTACGGTAACGATGGATCTGGAGTTAGCCTAATGGATCTTGCGTTGGAAAAATATTTGCCACGTTCTTTCAGTGTTTTCCGGCAGCACGTGTGTTAGCGCCTGAATGTTCGGATATTTGTATTAACGTGAACGCGCTTTTGTGTGTGTGCTTAATAACGATACCAAAACTGACATGTGAAGCAGTGTACATTCAGATTGGGGAGTGTGTGGCAAGTAGTGTTTCCCTTACAAAACCCCAAAAACCTCATCGTAACCGATCGGAGCCAAAAAGTAAACGATACAGTGTTCGACCGGTCCGTTAGCAACACCAAACCGCAACACCAAACGGCCACACGTCAACGTTAGCCACGGGTTGGGACCGTTGCATCTGAACTAATTAATCCACGAATACGATGTGACCGGTGAATGGACGAACTGCGCGAACGGAAATGCGCATCCGGAAATGAGTGTGCGTGCGTGTGGGTGGTGGAGATTTGAGTGAAAAATTTGTTGTAAAACCTAATTGCGCCGTTTCGGTTTGGCCGTGGTTTGTGGCTATGTTGACAGGTTGAGACGGAAATCGGCATACAGCATGGTGGAACGGCGCAAATAATCAAGCTGTGCAATTAATTCTTTATTTTTTACGCCAGGCGACATGTGACAGTAAATTGAAATAAATTACACCGAAATTATGCATATCATTGCGGGCAGCTAGATGACGCATAGGCTTGACGCTAGTACGGTGCGGTTATTGATTTTATTTTGAAGTTTCTAGCTTTTAAACATATCAGCTGCACAATAATCACCAACTGACCGTTCCTGTATGCTTGTGTTATTTACAAATAATGATTCATACATTTTGTACATGTACTACTACTTTTGCAAGTTACTCTTGTAATATGTTTACTAATTATTTTTGTTGTAAAATTCAAAATATTAAACAATTCTTACTTGCATTTAATATTTTCAACCTTCGTTATTGATTCAACATCAACTTGCGAAAATTATTATTTATTAATCACATATCAATAGTTTTCAGTGAGTTGCATTGTACTCTAAGGTTCTCTCTGTCCGCAATACTAATACTTGTCAATTAATCACACTATAAAAATGTTGCACGTAATATTAATTTAAATTTAAATAAAGCGTAAAAGTTTATTTAGTTAAATTCTAGGCAATCCACGAATTCTTGCACAAACAATCGTTAATTTTGATTACATAAAAGCTTCTTAAATTGATTTATATTTATGAAAACACAATGACGCCAAAAACTTAACTCAAAACGCCCGCCACTGTTATCTTGATGATAATAATAGTAATGATACAAAACAAATAAGAACACCCCAATGATGATTGATTGGATAAATATCAACTAGATTTGACACTGCATTATGTTACTTGTTGTCAAGTTTAAGATGCTAATTCCATTGCCGTAAAATCTTCCAGCTGTCAACGTACGCCCAAGCCCTTTACTAATGCTAATTGCGCCCCAAAGTGTTGCTCCCTCGGTTTGATTTAAAGTGTCCCGACATGTTTGCAGGGAAAGTTTAAAATTCAGTGTGCTGTACAAAGTGAAGTGGTTGCGGTCGCAAAGGTCGAGTACGCCTTGTAACGTATATTTAAAGAGCCCACAACGCGTGGTTGCAAATCTGTGCAAAGTTTAGCGACACTATACCGGAACAGCCGGCCCGAGGTGCGATCGATAGCATCGTGCTATGAGAAGGGCACTACCACTGAACAGCTGATGAGCGGCCTACAAACACTCGAGGCCCTCTTCCTCATGCTTCTAGCAACGTCGGGGGTCTCTTCTAACACAACCAGCAAAACAGGGACAGCACCTGCAACTAACGGTAAGTGGCCCGGAAGGTGCACGAGTGTTGTAATTTTCGACAAGTTTCCCTGCGGCGAGACGCTTTTCCGGAACATGGCCCACGGAGCGGTAACAAAATTGTAATTATTCTGCTGGGAGCAGACTTACTACCCGTCGGTACGGTTTGGCGAAAAACTGGGCAAAACAGTCTACACTCACTGTGCCCCAGCCGAAGGAAAGGAATCTCATTTGATATTCATGCAAACTGCTGCTACTTCTGTCACTCGAAGACACCCAACCGTCAATGCGAGCGGAGTCAATGATGCCGACGCATTTGGGCACCGTTTTCGAATGTAATCTACATTAATTTGTACCTTCGCTTGTGAAGCAACCAAAATTATTGCCGGCATTATAATTACTACATAATTATGCTGCGGAATGACTGTTTAAGCGTGATGCTCATTTAATTCACTATTCATGCGTAAAGATTTGTAAACATCAGTGCTGTTGCTGACGTTTGGAAGGTGAATAAGTTTAAAATAGTGAATATTTCCCAAAGAATAAATGTATTTTCATGTACTTGCTCAGAAGGTGGCCAAATTCGTAGGAACGGAAAGCAAATGAGATCTTTTAACTCCATGCAGTTAAATGAGGTTAAAAATCTAAGTTATCGAATGTTGAACTTGAGTTTAATTTAATTGTTACAAACACAGTGAGAGAAATCCTTTACCTTTGTAGATACTCAAATAGTATAGAATCCTATGTCAGAACTAAGATGCAATGAATCATCTGAAATTACGCTTTAACCTCCTCGTGCAAATGTGTTCCTATTTGTTTTGTGCCATAAACATTGATGATTGGCAGCAGAGTAAAATAATTACAAACTTTTGATAATTCGTGGCTTGATGCTACCAAATAGTGGTGTATTAGTAATCTTTGCCCCAGTTCCGAAGTAAGGAATATCTATAGTTTATTCTACAATTATCATAAATTAATCGAATTTGTGATTATATTTCATTTACGATACGATCAACAAAAATTCATTTCTCAAATGTCTAAAAACCTAATTCGACTTGTCGGTCTGAGCTAGATAAAATGAGTACGACACACATACTACGTGGCCCTGGAATTGTGTTTCGCGAAAATTTTGTGGCAAATTCAAGTAGTTACTATTTTTTGTAACTTATACACTATTCGTTATTTAAAATGTAGGGCCCTTCTCGATTTACATCACAAATGTCTTAAATAAAATGTTGTAGCCTTTATTACTCATATCCTCGCCCCATAGGCCGTTTCTTCTATGACTCTACAACCTCTAGAGGTCTTAGCCGGCCATTTCTGGTTTCCGTGACTTGAATGTACCCGCAGCAGGATAGTCAGTCCTGTGTACGGAGGAACGCCCCGAATGGGATTCGAACCTCGGTCCTGTCCGTTCGAAGACCGGAGCCACAATCTCCTCGGCCACCTAGCCGCTCCATATGCCGTTTATTCAAAGAAACACCCCGTTTAGAAGCGGCAAAGAAACATCAAAAACAAAGTGAAGCATCGTGACGTCTACATTTTATTTTACACCAATGTAAATGTTTGGCCTCCAAACTTCCCAGACCTCAGCTGCATGGATTATTTTGGTGCTGATAGAAAACAACACCAAACGCACTTTCACCAATACTAAATCCCAACAAATGGATGCAAAAAAATGTTTTGAAGCCTTCTCAGGGAGAACAGCAGAGATGTTATTTTGAGTTAATCTTAAAGATGCTATTGTGTTTAAACCTGCCTTTACTTTTTGCGAATTCAATAAATTGGAAAAAAGGACATAGCATAACTTTTTCCTTTATTTTTCAATTGTTAAGATTATCGAATCATTAAAAACATATTTTCTTTTCATGAAAGTAATTGACGTTTTTTTTTTATCTGGGCAGTCTCTCCGTCATATAAGAACAAAAAAAGTATTTTTTGTTGAAAAGTGTTGCAGGTTTAGCGAATATTTCATTACAATTTAGGTAAGATGCTAACATATTTGCTGCTTTGAATGGAACTTAAAGTAAAATGCTCATAACGCATAGACTACAATAAAAACTCATCATAAGCCCTTTTTAAAAATAAAACTGAACTCCGAACCCTGAACTGAACTCTAAAAAATCACTTAAGTAATCCATTTTCCAATCTGAAAACATAATAGATTCAGAAAAAATTTTTTTTTGCATTTTTGGTACTTACTTTGCTCGACAAAACCCAAAACTAACATATTCGATTCGAGTACTCAAACTCCATCAAAACCAGCTGTTTCCTTTTCTAATAGCTATCGACGCTTCGCCTTGTTGAACCACAAACGAAATCACCAAAAAAAAAACGCACTTCCACTAAAGCAAGCGACCCCTACAAAGGACATCACTACGTGGCCACTTGTCACAATAGATAATAATCAGATGTGCCGGTCAATATACCTTAGAGCTCGGCTGCTACGCATGATGGCCTTTTCATGACGACGATACGAAAGCTACGTACGCCATCCTGCTATGGGATGTTGGAGGATTTTTTTTTTCAAATTATCCTTTTGCACGCACCATCCCATCGATCCCATGCACGCTTCGTCAATCATAAGCATACGCTCATGCCATCAGCTGACCCAAACGACCCCACGATTCTTGCAATCGTTATGTCGATGGAAAAGTCATCACACACAGCCGATGATATCGTCTACACTCTGCCATCCCTCCACCGTAGATCCTTCGCATCGAGATGGGGTTAAATAGTGCGGTCGACGAACTACACCACGTAGCGTGTACCACGAGTTTTGCATTGAAGATTTTGCACCACGGTCTCTCGAGTTTTAGGTTTTTCTTGCAAAAGCCACATGGGCATCGACATCCACTTGACCGTAGGCATACGTCCTTGGATATTATCCTCACACCACGAGAGTACCACCAGAAGTGCAAACAAAATCCATACCGCTTACGGGTAACATACGTTGCGTTCGCTCAATCGATGATGACGTGTTCCTGCACGTTGCTGTCCTTTGAAGCACGATCTACACGGCCGGTACCACTGAAATCCATGTGTCGAGAAGGACACGTACTAGACTTTTGCTGCACGCCGGCACCCTCAACATCGAGTCCGGTATGCGGTAGCCTTATCACGATGCTATGCGGTCATGTTTTACATAAATACGACACACCAACATGTGGCTTTTTTGGGAACGCTACCATCGGTGATCCGTCTGGCGGCTTCTGTTGCAAAACATTGAAAACTGTAGCCGGGACGGTCTCGCACCACCCTCTCTGACACCGGGTTACAGCGTAACGTTTTTCTTTCAAACGAACTTCGGTTCCAAAAGTAACGCTGATGGCACTGAATTTCCCTTAAAGCGCATTACATTCGTTACAGACGGCGTTCATTTGGGGCTGTTTCGTAGTGTTGGTAGTAAAATGATACGGTGCATCCTTACAGCACAGCTTTTAAGCGTTGATTTTACTACTTATGCACAGTACATCCAAACGTTCGCTGTTACTGTGTTAGAAGATTGTTTCGATCCGTGACCATGCACTTAACCTGGAGCACTAGTGCGCAACGACAAGAGACGATGATTCAATCAACCCCATTCTTGTGGTCACATCCAGTAATCGAACGACAAAACCCCATCTTAATCATCCTCCCACTCGGGTTCTGTCTCGATTTACAAGGATACTTTTATAAAGCAGGTATGGTAATGAAGCAAATTCCTTGAAATGTTGCAATAACCACAATCATCAACAAATGAATCTGCTGGGAGTTTGAAAAGCCAACGGGGATAGAGTTTCGCAACAAAATTGCATTTTCACCAAAGCCTGTGTTGGTCGTGCTGAGCACTCATTTGCTTGTTCGATTGTTTGTAAACAGTTAAATGATGATGATGATTGTTTGTTTAGACAAACATCTCATAAAAATGGAAACTAGCAAATGGTTCGTTTCTGAGACCGATGCAATGAGATAAAGTGAAATATGTTTGATGAAATATCAGATATATGGTTTTTAAAACTCTTTTTTCGTGTTACTCAACTTCCAAAGAACGGTAGCATAAAAAAATTCATTTGAATCTAAACAAACACGTTGCTTAACTTAATTTTTAATTCATCCTGAGTCAATTTCGGCACATATATCCCGAAGATATTTCTATTATTTTTTTAGTTCAGAACGCGCTGCAGGAGATAATTGACCGTCGAAGAATACTTTTTTTTATAAATTTTAGTACATGAATTTCTGAGAATCTCGTTTTGGGTGCAATAGAATATTTATAAAAGGAAACCAACGATTCTAAGAAATCAATGAAAGAATCGTCAAAAAGATAACAACTTCATTTCTACTAGTATAGTGAAACACTAATTGAATTTACAATATGGTGCAAAGAAACAATGAAACACTCGTGCAAAAAATGGTTATAAAAAATCATACACCTGATCTGTGACGAAAAACTGTTCTTGATCGTTGTTGTATCAAAGAGCCGCATAATTGATTTCATGTGACTAAAAAAATGAAAGTGCTTTAAACTAGATACATTTGAATTTCAATTCAAATATCTCGCTAATGTCTTCATGTTTAAAATGATAGCAATAGGAATTTCCGTGTGACGATATTTCAAATAGTCAGTTTCATGGAAGGTTGAAGCTTAAATGCTCTGAAAATTGAAAAGTTGCTCTAGAACAGGATGGAGCATTTATTTGACTTGTCAAAACGGGCTCAACGATATCTCATATGTAGAAATCATACACTTTAATCCTTTATATATGGTCTTTAGCAGGTGTGATCACAATCGTTGGGGTTTGGATTTATATTAAGCTCTAACTTGCATCTCAATCTCTTGTGGAGATTCTAACATCTGATATTTCATATGTGTTACAGTTTACATAGAAGAACTTCGTTCAATAGACGTTCAATCTTCTTGTGATTTTATTTTATGATCTTGCATCATGTGAATATAGGGGACACACCAATTAAGCTTGTTTGAAATGACTCTTTAGTAATTAGTAAACCAAAAAGAGGTGAAAAATAAACTCATGTGAGCCATTGACTAGCTTTTTTTCTTCTCGGTACTACATTTTTTACATTTTTCGATTCGCATCTTTTGTTGATAATGGCTCTACTCAGAATGCTATTAAAGCACCCTTCCATATGTTGTGAAATAAATCATCTCTACAGAGATTTTCATGGAAGTTTATTCATGAATTGTTTTGCTGTGAGTTTCGTACATAATTAATTGTACGCTTTTCAATACTTCCCGCATTTCCTCACGATCTGTTCTTCTTTGCATGGCGCCCTTCTTGGTTTGCCAAAACACGTACCTATGTAGGAGGGCAGATCCAGATGAGTGGGAGGAATTTTCTCAAACGATATCGCGCATCTCTCTTGATAGCGCTAACAAAACAATGGGGTATGATATAACACCCGAGATAAGCATAATTGGATCATCTGTTTTCCATCCGAACTTTCAGGCGCGTTTCATGGCAATTGTCAGCAAATTTCTCCAGAGCCAGCGGTAAACCATACGGTTCAGCTCGGTTTAATATGCTTTATTCATAACTTTGATTATCTATTATCACATCCCATAAATCTCTAATGAGTTTTCACAATTCCCGAAAACGGTCGAGAATGGGTTAAATTAAATTCACACGGTATGCTGGGCTAACGGTTCGTTAGACAACTCGATGCTTCAAGTGAGGCGTATTTTAAGAGAGAGAGGAATTGTTTTTCCAATTTCGAGTTTTCGACACTCCTACGTAATTTAACATGGTTACATACAGAAATGCAGAACGATTTTGTTTAGAGGCTATGTCTTTCGTGAATTGAACTCATCATTATTGTGGTCTCCTGGTGGATGAAGAGAATAAGATAGTGTGAAGTAATATGTCATAGTCGATGACAAATATTTAAAAGTATTTTGATTGTTATTAATTGAAAGAAACTTTAAGAAATCAGGTTACATTTGTATCCTGCTAGGACTTTTTGCGCTTGACAATCACTCCTCTTAAATAACTGGTAATATGCTCTATGACACTCTACATAGATGATATACAAATAAAAAATCATATATTAAGTTATTTAATACTTCGTCCTTAATAATTATTGTATCGTTAAACAATGGCAACATTAATTTAATTTCCACAATCGATATAATCAGAAGTGCCATGGTCCTTACATCGGCAAATAAATCCAAAATACAAAATAGGCACATGTATAAACGCATTCAATGAGTACTTTTTCGCAAATTGTAGGATTATTTTAACAATCAAAAGAGATTTACTATAAAAGGTGTAACTCACACTCACTATTAAAGAACGGTTCAAACGTAAAACGGACAATTATAGTACTACCCTCGTCGTCCGAAGCCTTATCCTGACCAACAATGCCATTTATCTTACTGCCGTTGGCAACATAAGCCCACAGGCGAAACAAAACATCCAATAACATGCGTAAAGCAGAGAACACAAAAAAACATACACACCGACCCATCAACCGAACAGTCATGTGCATGTCCATTCGCTTGCCGTCCACCACTCACAATGCATTGGTTGTTTAATAAAATATTAAATTTTACAGCCAGGAGTATTAAATGATTAAAACCATTCACAGGAGTGGCTTTTAATTTGGCGTCCGTAAATTGTTTTTCCCGTTCGCCAGTCTGGCTGGGATGGAACAAACATTCGCAAAACTGCCTACAGGTTACGGGGTTGTCCTCCACCACAGTGTTGCGAATCAAAAACCGGGAAGAGCAACCGGTGGTTGGCGCATCCGGGTTGGAAGCTGGGTGACAAAATTGACTCCAACGGGAAAACCAGGACAAACTTAATGAACGAATATGAACTTTGTCCAACGTGCGAACCGAGCTTGCGTACCCAATCCCAAACCTGCCCCGAAATGACAACGGAACCGAGTGTCAATGTCAGTCGAGTGTTGCATAGCGATCAACACCACGGGGACCCTTTTTGACGATGCTTTTTGACGTGGAAAAGGAAACGCAAAACGTCGGCGGCAAGGAAGGGATTTGACGGAGGACGAACATGGTAATTGATTTCAAATGGCACCAGTCGACAAGCCGCAGCCAGCTAAAAACTGGCCATGTGGCGCAAGAAATTTGAACCCTCCGTCAACAAAGGAGCAACGGTTTTCCAACACTTTCCGGCCTTAGTGAACATTTAGTCGGATAATCAAAGACCTCCCCAGAGAAGTTCCCGCGTTCAAAACCGATGGCCCCATTCAGGCATTAGGATATTTTAATGAAATAGTACGTCACTGCCGGCCGGACAATGATAGAGGAGCAATAAATTGATAGCGAACGATGGATTTGTTGTGTCTCTGGTCAGCGGGACGCCGACTGTATTGCTTTTGTGTGTAGCCAGTCATTTAGAGTAATGAATGAACTTTGCATATACACCTTTTAGTGTGGCTATGAAATGATTGTGTGCTCTGTCAACACCAGACCGAATGCATCTTGTACAGAACCGAGCTAAATGAACGTTATCTCATCGAATAGGTATGCGATAAACGAAAGATTCGTTTAACCGTAAATCAAAATCAAAGCAGAACAACGAAATTCCATCGTCGACATTTTAAATTACAATTTTATGCAAAATTTAATATCGAATGTCGGAGGAAGAGTTTAGTGTGTCTCTATTATTGGTAGATTTTCTTTTTCTGTGTTATAAAATGTACACTTAGAATCTGTTTTTGAGGAATAAATTGTCGTTAAAATTAAACAAGAAGTCCAAATTTGAAAAACTAGTATGCGGTTAGAGGATTTTCTTTGTGGGGTAGACAAATACCAACCTCGTAGCAGTGGCGGATTTACAAGTCCCGGGGACCTAGGCAGTAAAATTAAAGAGCCCCCATTTAAAATAACAAATTTGCTAATGACGTTTTATTTCATACTTTTTTCTTTATCGATTAAAAATTCTTAATTCAATAAAATAGTTCAAAGATCTAGGAGTGTTGCTTGATGAGAATATGAGAACCACGTTGAACACATTGTCACCAAAGGCAATCAGTTCGTTGGCTTGCTCGAGTAACTGGCACGCGACATAAACGATCGGAACTCGATGAAGATGTTATGCTGCACTTTTGCACGGCCTCTGTTAGAGTAGGCTTCCATGGTGTGGAGGCCCACAGCTACACGGCCTCAGGCTCGTCTGGAGTCCATCCAGCGCAAGTTTACGCGATTTGCGCTGCGATCCTGGAGTGTCGAGGTGGGATACGATGGAAGCTGCGCGTTGCTTGGCTTAGAAACGCTGAAGCAACGTAACTGTAACGCGCACAGATTAGTTATAGCTGGGTTACTTGACCACCGAATTGACTCGTTGGCACTGCTCTCTGGACTTAATATGCATGTTTTGGTGAGATCACTTCGTACCAGATCGTTACTTGACAGGAAGGAATATCGGACTCGTTTTGGTTCCTCTGACCCGTTTCTTCAAATGTGCTGTGAGTTCAACGCTGTGTGACTATCACCAACCTGACATGTCCTATTCTATGTTTTTGAGTTGCATTCGTAGCGTGCGGCGTTTTTATAAATAATTGTTTATCGTCTAAACATTGCATTTTTGTGTAAATGTGAAAAAAACAGTGCTTCAAATGGTCCGTTGAATAAACAAACATTAATGTAATGTAATGTGCCCTGAGTAAATTAAATGAAAAAATTGTAAAATTATGAGCCAAGTCTCATTTAGTCATGTAACGCATCTAAAATTTAAAAAGAAAATAAGAAAATACCATGAACATTCTTTAAATCATGCTTTGAAATTGGATCTATTTAAATTTCCCTTTAAAACTAGTTGTTTAAAAAACTATAATTTTTGTCTTCTGAGTTCAAATCTTAAGTCATCCAATGGAGACGCCTAGTACCTGGTTTGTTTGAACACATTTGAATATTGTTGGATATGTTTTTAATTTGTAATATAATTATCTAGTTTAAAGAATCCAGATATGTCACAATAAAAATGTGGATCATTTTCTTTATATGCTCTTAAATTCTTTAACACCCTTATATCTTTGCACCTCGCTTTGTTTCATGCTAATAAAATGACGAGTTTTAAACTATGATGCCCTCAAACATATTCCGTACATTTTTTTAATAATACAAAAATAATGAAAAAATATACTGTAACATATCAACATACGAATAATGCAATCCATGAATAAAAGCGAAAGTCACATTAGGTTATTTCATTACTAATCATATCCATTACACTTAATGATACTCTTCTGACACCAGTATAAATCTGAATTAATCAACCGACCGGTGAATTTCCCACGCTTATCAAATTTGTTCCTCACTCTACGAATCGCAACCCGGAACTAATAGCTGACCACGACAAAAAGCATCAGTCAACGCTCTCCTCAACAGTGGAAACCTTATCCAAGGATCGACCAAAAAACCACCAAATGAGCCTCACCTAATCTTCTTGTTTATCGTTTTGTACGGAAACAGGAAACCATTTATCTTAATACCACTGCCCCTCTTCTCTCCTCACAAGCATCGGTGCCTTTCAGAAATATTCCCATTCAACACCGAATCAAAGTTCCTGTAGCTCCTGCTCCAAAAACAAGGGAGACTTTCAGCATTCGGAGTGAGGAAGCGCCTGCTGGGAATGAGGTTCCACTTTTTATGCACATTCAATTAGACTGTTTTTGTTGCTCGCACCACCCACTCCGAAATGGTGACCGCCCATTTTCACATCGCTTCCAGCTCCATCCGGTGGAAAAGCGTGCCAATCCGCTAAGCCACAGCAAACATTACATCATTGAGCCAACCTCAATACTGACGCCACCCGTCACGCGGGTGTATCATTTGGTGTGACACAAGAAACCCATAAACCGTCCTTCCCGACGACAGCAGGGGGCATTGGTGAGAGGGAATGAAGGATTTCCTGCCTTTCCCGAAAGCAGTCATTGTCGATCTTTGTGGGACGCTTGCTGTTACCCGGAAAGGGGTAATCGGCGAAAATCAAGACAACAGAAGCGAGCTGTGTCGTAACGGAAGCTACGCTTCCCCATCCCGGTACCGGAAACTTTTTTTTTGTACGCTTTCCTTTTGACGCTACATTGACGTGATTATCGTGCTTTATGTAATTAAGATTTAATTGGTTAATTAGTACGTCAACGTCAACGTTCAGTTGATGAATAGAAATGGGACTTCCGGTTATAATTATCGAACACCTCCCTAAGGCGGACCAAAGCAAGCAGGAAGCATGGTGTTAAGTTTTCCGTTTTTTCGATTCTGTTACGAATTATACCAGCTTTTCAATTTTACGATTTGTTTGTACTTGAGAACGATTTAGGAAAAGTGAAACCTAGCGTAACAGTGACCTCCTGATCGATCATAATGAAAATAGTTGGTGCTTACATTAAAATTATAATTTTAAATTATTAAACCTGATTTAAAGAAACAAATAGGGAGCAATTCCTCTCAACAAAACCTGAGGCAATTAAAGAACTTTTTATAAACCTTTAATAAAGAAAGGACTGTGACACAATGTTCGGAATTCGTCACATTCCTGAAATATGTGGCCTTTTACCCCTCACCCTCGTCATCACTCAATGCAAATTGTGTTACCAATGTATGAAATTAACATATATTTTACACAAACATGTTTCGGAGCTTCAAATCACAAGTTACATCAAAAGTCAAACAAAACCCTTAATCAAGAGAAAACAAGATTTTTGCTCTCTACGTACTACCAATTTGTTGCAACTGTCATTCATCGACACTGGCATTACATCATCTTCCGCCCGGTGTCTCCGTTGATGTGTGCGACCGGTAATGAAGAGCACGTAATCGCTCGTATTTGGATAGCATTCATTGGTATTCATTCGCGGTGAAGTTCCAACCCAAAGTTACACCAAATTCGTCGATTGAGGAAAACTTTTCGGCACATGGCAAGTGCCAAACGAGTTGCCAAACTCGATCTCCCAAGAGACACTTGCATACCGCTTTCGGATTGTCGCTCGACTATACTCCCCCCCTGCTGACGGACTGCTGTCGATGAAATTTCATTTAAAATCAGCCAAAAGTCAAGTTTATCAACAACAATCAATTGGCAACAGCGATAAAACACCGTTAATTCAATTTCAACTCAGTGTGTAGGTATTCGCCAGCGCCTTGGAAATGTTCGGATGTTCTCCAGTGAGGACGGATCTGCCATCACAGAAAATCGACACCGACACAATACGAACGAGGCACGTACAGTACCGCACCACTGCCACCGTCCCTCAAACGTCTTTCTATCGTTTTTCACATCCCAAACCGGCCAACATCAGGGCTGGGCGTCTTTAGGAATGTCTTCAGAAAAAGCTATCTCATCCTATTGGCCCTGAAACTGATGCAGAAGAAAAACGGAAAACCTTTTCCCTACTTTTGCCAGGGCCATACCCTATCAACGGTGTCCTTCCGGCATGATCCCAAGACAAACTCCTTGCTAACCAACTGACGTTGCCCGACCGACAGTTGTGTCGATTGGCTGCAAGAAGTTTGTTATATTACGCAGGAAAAGCTGTTTCCCGTCATGTCGAACAAGACAACAAGGCAGCCGAACTTAGTTCGACGTGATGGCAACAACAACAACTTCGTTCAATAAAATTTCCCAAACACTACTATTTTTTGTGGGCATTCCTTTCCGCAGCGCTTCATTGGACAGTTTTTCATATGATTCTAACCTTCGTTCCAATGATTCCATCTACTGATTTAATGTCTCTCATGATAAAATTCGTATCCAGCAGAAACAATCATCCAACTAATGCCAATTTGTTTCGATAGGACCGTTAAAATGACTAATATTAGCTTTTGAGAATATGTCAATAAAGCTTCACAGTATGAAAAACCTTGCCGTTTATGTAACATAAGATATTCTAGTGGGTTCAATAATTCCTTACAGCGTGTCGTACATTACGGGTGTAGTGTCAGGAGTGTACTAAAGAAGACTCCTTCTACCAATGCACAGTGCAAGAAGCAAGGTGTAACGAATCGTAAGATCGTGTGTCGAATACTAAATGAATATAAATACATGCAATTTGCCCTTCGTATCGTTCGCACCCAAAAACGTACCATTCCCGATCGATTTTACGCCGAACGAGTTTAAAGCGAGGCACCGGTAACCGGATACTACAGTTCACTGACGGTGAAAAACGCGACAACTTCGACCTTCGCACTTGTTTATCACTGGGTGAATATTTATTTGTACATATTTTATTGTCACTGTCCCGAAGTGGAAGCTGTTTCTCTTTTAATTTCTCCCAGTAAAGCAAGTGCCGTCGATAACAAAATTGAAGTCGGATGACTTTTGGCACCACCAGAGTGTCACAGTATGTGCCACAGACTTGAGCCAAAATGCGGAAGTGTTGGTTGCACTTTTCCTATTAGTTTTGTTATTCAGCAGGAAAAGTGTCTGCGCTCACTAAAGACCGTGTTTGCCATTATCGTACGTCTGGCATCAGCACTTTTAAACTCGGAAAAAGTAGCGTCGACCATCGTTCTTTACTAGCGCGATCGCTGTATCGCCATCGGCGACAGGATCTTGAACCGTTTGCCGAACCGAAATGCCACCTCCGGGTGTCATCCGAGAAAACAAAACCACGGCTTGGCGCCAACCAACCGACGCTTTCGCCATCCTTCCGTGCACAGGAACCGTCTGCATAGGGTTTCAAGAAATTGATAACCATTGTAGCCATTTATCTTCGGCAATGCGGTTTCGACAACCACCCAACGATGGCAAAAGACAAAACGCCGGAAAACGCTGAGCCGGTTGGCAAGCGTTCAAGCGACCCCTTCGGAATCGAAAGTGCCAAAGTAAAATCCTCGCCCGGTGGGTGCGGAACGGGCAACCGAAAATTCAGTCAACAAACACACCTACATCACACCATCACTAACGATGGAAGGAAAGACTTGACAACAAAAAAAAGCGGGTCAGAAGCTGTTCACGATAAAGTAGAATGAATTGTTTTGCAAGCGACAAAGTGTCTTGGCACGATTAGTTCGGAGAAAAACTGCTATCGGTAGCCAAAACTAGTGCGTTTCCGGTGGTATCAGATATAGAAAGCAAAAACTTTAACCGGAAAAAGGATCATTATTAAATTCTAATATTTTTTGTAACCGTCTGCCAAAGACGGAAAAGTAAGACAACTTTGTAACATAACTATACAGCTACTAGAGATTGGGAATGGCTGGAACATTTTGAAAAATAAGTTAATATAATGTAATGTATAGTTGCAGCAAATAAATGAATACAACTGCTTTTTCATTTTTTTTTTTATGCCAAGTTGAACATTGTTCTATATAACATACACTTAAGTCCACTTACGGAAAATAATTGTTTTTGATCTCGAAATAATCGATCAAAATGATAGGTAGTTTTAATGGCTGTCGTATCACATAGATGTGTGTTTCTAAATCATTTATTCAATG
The DNA here is from genome assembly GCA_000473375.1 of Anopheles culicifacies. Classification (NCBI taxonomy): domain Eukaryota; kingdom Metazoa; phylum Arthropoda; class Insecta; order Diptera; family Culicidae; genus Anopheles; species Anopheles culicifacies. The sequence goes on along the minus strand of KI422722.1, from coordinate 9,249 downwards.
TCCAGTGAACATAAGCATTAGGATTTCCGAGCAAAACTTTGAATATTTTGAAATTGAATTTTCTTATATACAGTGGCGGATTAACCCATGGGCGGAGCTGGCTACCACCATGGGCGTCGCCGGTTAGTTTTTGATCAAGGACCAAGGTGTCATAATGTTGGGGCCTCAACTGCCATTCCGCCGGGGGCCTCCAAAGAACTTGACCCGCCACAGCTTAGATATGCACATTTGGGTTCAATGTTGTATCCCAATTTAACAAAGATAGCAATTTTTTAGCAAGCAATAAAAAAGGCCTGCCCGTTACTCTTTCTTTTACAGCGAAATGTGCGTAGTCATTTACGATCAAAACGATTTTCCTCACTATTTCTGAGTTATTGTATATTTTCAATTTTGGTTTTCAACCTACAATCTCGAGAGGTCTTGGCTTGCCATTTCTGGCTTCCTTGACGTGTATTAACACTTGGATTTAACAAGATAGTCAGTCCTGCGTACAGTAGAACGCCCCGAATACAAATCGAACCTTGGTCCCGTCCGTTCAAAGATCGGCACCGTTGGCTCCTCGGCCATCGAGCAGCTCCCCTATTTATTAAGCTTCACTAAACCCTCCACTAAAAGATCAATTAGGTACCCAACAGGCATTAGGCAGTAAAATTAATGATGATGAGTGATAGTAGGACATTCATTTCATGCTTTTTATGCAATATTCAGATATTTTTTATACCCTTGGCCTTATGGACAGCAAACCTCAAAAAGTAATTTTTAAAGCTTGAAAATCTTCCTCCTTGCTCATTCTTGCTTTTTATAACAATAATTTTCCTTATGAATAAAGATACTTATGTGACATGGCATTGTTCTTCTTATAATGAATTCATTGTACAATTTGGGTGCAAATGACGTGCAGAACCATAACATGTTGTACGAACAATATAAAAAAACTCAACGTTGTAGGTAACTCATGAAGGATTCTTACTTGGTTGTTAGTTTGATAGATAGTTTAATATTCACCACAACTTTGCATAAAATCATTTTACCTATCTCTTCATAGTCATGTTGGGGAAGATGTGGAAATGTGGAAGAAACGATTCTAAAAAATGAAGAAAAGCTATTTTGAACTTAATTGATTACTTAAAAATATTATTGTTACAGACACAGTACAAATTGATATTGAAGAAATATTTCTTTCTGTCGCGCCTTAACTCCAAAATATGTAATTCCTATTCATTTGTTTTCTTTCTCGCTCTCTTCTTTGCAGTTGTCGTCGAGGAACCAGAATTTACGGATGTTATAGAAAATGTTACAGTGCCTGCCGGGCGGAACGTCAAACTGGCTTGTTCCGTCAAAAACCTAGGATCATACAAAGTAAGTATGCGCAATCAAACATCGCATTACATTGCCCATTACGATGCTCATTGCCACTGAATGATCATTTAGTACAACGCCCATCAAATAAATGTATCGTTTTGCATTGTAAGTGTTGTAGAAATTACTGCGATTTATGTTACGCACGTGTTCTACATGCGTCCGCGCTATTTGCGAACGCTCTCCATCGAAACAGCAAAACAACAAAACGGCGTGTTTGCAAAACACGAACCATCATCGTTCATCACGGTTCAATCGGACGCACGAAACGTGTGCAAATCTGGTTTTATTAAAATTGTTATCTTTTAATAAAAAGATATCGTTCCTAATCGTGCCCATTGGCATCTCGCCCTTTAGAACGACGGTAACCCGCGAGTGGAACACGTTTTTCTTCTTCACTCGATCTCACACCGAGCCGACGAACGAACACACGCAATCATGAATATTTTACTAATAAAAATTCACATTTATTTGCATTCTACCAGCCGGGGGGATTTCAACCTTCCCTTACGACCGGAACGCGCGCACATATTGTGGGCAAAACGGTGGACTATCTCACGAGATTTCAAGAGTGAAGGGGGGATCGTCAAATCATGCCACATTATTGCTCGTACTGCTTTAGGAAAACCTCGACCTGTTTCATGACGTAATTTTGAAGGGGTTTCTTTTATTGTTTGCATTTTCTTACAATTCTTAAAGCAACTAGTAAGAGATGACTGCAAGACTAAATCCATTGTACATTGAGTAAATAGAGATTGCTTTATTGTATAAGTAACCTTGATGCGATGATGGTATATTTTCGCCCAACGGATCCGGTTACCAACCGTGGTTTGAAATATCCTCCCAGGCCTCTGAACGCATATCAAGAGCAAACATAAAAATTCCGTATTATCTTCATGCTTGGTAGAGCAATGGATTCTATACATGAAAAATAAATTCCTCCACGTACGAGTGCGCCGTCGATGGTTTAACCACCCACCGTTGGTATGAAATATCCTGATTCTTCAACTGCGGAACGAAGATGAAAAGAATCCCGTTTCGCTACATGATATCACGAACACACACGCTGTCTGGACAGCGAAAGGATAGCTTCAAGGTACTGTATCGATTCAAGCAGTTCTCCAAAGACCTAAAATCAAGGTGAAAGTAAATTATACGGATCAGCGAAACCAAACCACGTAAACCACCTTACAGCTCGGTTCTTCTTTCACTCCAGGATTCAAATCACTTGCTTACCCCAGGCAAAGATCGCAGGAGCAAATTTAGCAACTGTAGCTCACTTTCTCAAATGATGCCACATATGCATGGGCTGGGAATAATGCGTATTTCTCCCCAATGATTAAATGCCCACGGGTGGCATCATTCAACGAAAAAGTGGTAAACATATTATGCGTACAATCATGCTGCATAGTTAAAAAGTCAACCATTCGTTGCGTTGAAAACCTCCATTCCAGAAGGAAAATTCCATTCGGTCCCAAGTGATTAACATCTTTGATTGCACCGAATCATGACCTTCACAAGGGACGACGTCCAATCATGGAGCTTCTAACTGTGTCTACATGTTTACTGTTGGCAGTAACATATCGGATTATGAACTGGTTGGATAGCTCATTCCACGAAAGACAGAATTGGAAGTCGCTCACACAATAATACACATCCATTCATAGCCATCGTTCAGTTAGCCATCGTCTACCGAATTCTGTCTGGAAGTCGCCTCAAAAACGAAGAATGAATTTGTCAATAATCGAACGACCAGCTGAGAAAACATTCCACAAGGAGGCAGAGAATTGCAAAGCATACAGACGCTGGACTGAAGATCTTTAAGGGTATGGTACCATCCATCGCACTTCCTTTAGTCCAATACGTCTCAATCTGGTCAGGAGTACAGTGTACGAGAAAAAAGAGAAGAATAATTCTTTAAGCAGGATAAAAACCACAACACAGCAGAAAGGGTATGTGCTCATGTTTATTTCATTTTTGGAAGAAACTCATCAAAAGCAAACGAAAGTAGCGTCTTATAAATGTGATTAGAAATTTTGTATTCATTATTTTTCTGCATTTTTTGTTTACGAATAGAGAAGAATAATCATCCTTATAAATAACCAATTTCTGCACTTCATGAATTAATTAACACTCTGAGATTATCAGGTTTTTTTAGCACCAAAACTTGAATAAAACAAAGTATAAATAATATTAGTTTTTAATGCTTAATGCTTAATGGAACGTTTGGATTAGCATTCGAGTGTTCTAAGTTTCATATATTTTCTTTAGCCCTTATCAGATTCAAGAACTTATTTTTCTGCTACATAAGCGTACACTACAATCGTTTATCTGAGGAATAAATGAAATGTGAAGAATGAGATAACTGTTTGTGACAAGCAAAGGACACCTGCGATCATGGTTATTCATGCAATCTGACAACGGCACTGCGACAATTATCTTTGGATGTTTGCATGTGGTTTATAACACATTTGCCTCTCCTATCTCCAACTAGAGTTGTCTGATGAGCTTGTTCCTCAAGTGGACAACTGGTAACCCAGGTATTTTTTGAAACAACTTTAAACTCCACTAACTTTGGATGGAAAAGCCTCCAGCTTTTTATTTTCTTTATTTGTGTTAAACCTAGATATTAGATGCATTTTTTGAGTTTTGAAACTCATGTAAGGCGATTTTAATTAATTAATTAATTTTTAATTACATTAAAAACATATTCGTTTGGTCTACCTTTAAGAAATTTAAAAACTGCCCAGAAATGTCCTCAAATTGCGTAACCAAAGGTTGAAGTCGGTATTATTCCTTTAATTGTTGATTGTGTTTATTATCTTGATTTGTGGGTCATTTGATCCAAAGTTTGTCATTCCTAAACTCAGTGTTGACCATTTCCTTTGGCCTAGAAATCCTACCAGTAGCCATAAGTTTTAATTTTTCAGCTTTAGACGTAGCGTAAATTAACCCGCCAAACTTATAAGCTTATATTAAAAATAAACACTGTGCCATCATTCTCCTATGCTCAAGACGTTAGATTTAACATAAATGGCACCATACACGATAACATGAACGAGACCACGGTAGACTTTAGAACAGAGTAGGTGTAAGCTAACGTTAAGTCGTCTGAAACCTATGCAAACTTTCGGTATCGGAGTTCGTAAGGGATGTAGACATTAATGATGCAATGTTCACGGTTCACTCTTCTGCCTCTTGTGTACCTGAGTAGCCATTGAACATGCGCTTCTAGTAATCCTTAATTTAGCATTTGAACACCTAGCAGTAACTATTTTATTTTTATTTATTTATTTCCATTATTACGGCTAAAAGCCGTATTATCAGCGCCGCATGCGCTGAGTGATAAATACACAAGGCATTTCCTCCTTGGATTTTGCCTTATCCCGGGCATACTCGGTTGTTGGTACAAAAATAGTTGTGTTGTTTGTATTGTTGCTGCTGTTGTTGGTTTGCTGTTGCTATTGTTGTTGTTTTTGTTGCTGGTGTTGGTGTTGCTGTTGTTGATGTTGCTGTTGTAGATGTTGTTGTTGTTTGTGCTATTGTATATGTTGTTGTTGGTGTTGACCTTGTGTCTATCGGGACTGTCCTAGCAGTAAGTATATCACTGAATGAAAAATCAGTGTTGATCTATTTCTGTTTTTTTTCCGAAGATCGATTTGTGTTTCGAAGAAAGACTTGTATCTATCTCTATCTTGTTTACTTATAATTGTTTTTATTTGTTTGAGACGTATGATCATGATCTTTCCGATTTATTCCATCGATTGTATCACAATTCTGAATTCATTTAGAGTTCCTACAGCTTATTTCATAAGGATAGCAGGAATCTAAAAGGATAGAAAGTAGAATTTTCCCACACAAAATCTTAAATCACCATACAAAACGTATGGAATACTCGGATATTTCGGTTGTCAATTTGGGGTCAATTGGGTTATCAACTCTACTGATATTCAAACCTTATTGTGTTTCGCAAGCTGGTAGCACGTTATGTAATCAATCGTTCTCAAAAAACGTATCTTCGGCACTGGGAAATCAGGCTATGTAAATTCGAAGTGTAAAGAACATCTTTAAAAAATATCCAATGAATGTGTTTAAATGGATCTTACAATTTCAAAATCTTAACCATGAGTTCTTACGCAATCGCGTGTTGAGCTATCAAATGGAACTTGCAATCATTTGTAATGATTAAATCATTGAATATCATAACGAATTATGCCAACCAAGTTCTTATTTTTATCATTTCTCATTTTGCAACTAAACTTAATAAGTATACTATGTTTATCTTTCCAGGTAGCGTGGATGCACTTTGAGCAATCCGCTATCCTTACTGTACATAATCATGTAATCACAAGGAATCCTCGCATCAGCGTCACGCACGACAAGCATGACAAACACAAGACCTGGTTCTTACACATATCAAACGTCCAAGAAGAGGACAAGGGCCGCTACATGTGCCAAATCAACACAGTCACGGCAAAGACGCAGTTCGGCTATCTGCATGTGGTCGGTAAGTACATTCGTTGGTTCAAAAATAAATTTATTTTCACAAACTCTCCCACTCTAACCCAAACACTAATGGGGATTTGCTTCAAACGTGCCCACGTTCAACGTGCTCATTTTCTTTAAGCTGCATGTTGCAGTTTTTCTTCCCCCCGTACGTGATCACATTGCGAACGAACGGCTCCCTAATCACGTCGGTACGGGCTGGAGAAAGCCATTTAGTACGCCCTAGCCAACAATTTTCGCGTGGAAATCGATATCTTTGCTCGTATCTACAATCCATCAGCAACTACTGCATGGTAGCGCCTTTAGAATCGAATTAGATACTGTGATTTTGGTACGGGTGGAATATAGCTTTGTTAGCACCTGTAAAAATCCATCGCTTCTGTACGTAAGAAGCTTAAGAGGGAGAGAAAAATTAAATTTTACTCTGTAGCACTGGATATAAATTGCCTGCGCCGTACTAAGCGTAACGTCGTGAGTGTCATGTGATAAAACGACGATAATTAAGTTATTTGCAACATGTTCTGTTCGTTCGGAAGATTTATTTTACATCTTTACGCGTGACGCAAGCAATTGTATTTTCTATCCGTTCTCTGTAAACTGTTGTGTTTTCAAGCAAAATTCGATCTTTTTTAAAAAAATAACATATTTTTTCTACACCCAAAATGTTCGCAATGGATCATCGCAACGAAGGAAATGGCTCGTTGAAACGATACCTGGCATTACAGAAGGATTTTTCGAAGATTAATTGTGAAAATAATCCTTCCTGCAGAGTAAACAGACGACAATTGTTGTGTCGACGGGAATAATACTGTTTATCGGCATTCGCCTAAGCTTATGCTCGCTACTGCACCGGATCCAAGAATGAAAAATTGAATCTGCACTGCATTTGCATACCGTAGCAGCTTCGCTCCATTGGCTGTACTAACATACAATCACAAGACTTTGCAATTTCGATTCTTCACTTTCGTGCCGAATCCTGTTTGGTAAAGCAAAAACGCTGTACAATTTCTTCTTCATATTGTTTCCTGTTTTTTTGCTAAGCAACTCTTCATGCAGTTCGCTGTTCATCCCTTCATTGTTGCCACCATTGGCAAATCCGATCATCCGGTAGTGCTGCATCAACTGGCACAAGAAAGTGATTCGATTTTGCACTTTTGTCGTTTGCACCGATGAAAAACGATAGGCATAATGAAGAACGGAAATCAATTTAAATTCAAATCACATTAGGATCATCGGCCCGTCGTCATCCGATACATAAAATACACCGAACCCTGTGTCCCGAGCGAACATTCATTGTTGTGTTTTGTTCCTGCAGGACATGGCATCTTGCAGAATAACGAGCTGCCTAACGCCTCCAAGATGTCGTCCGTCTTCGTCGTTATCGTTGGAGACGATTGACGATGGGCGCATTGCTGGTGGGATGTGACCTAAACGCTTAGCGAAGGCAATCTGTAGCTGATGCAAGAAAAATATCCCCCCGAACTGGTGCCAGATCGAAACAAGCAAACGAAAAAAAAATCATGCAAAACGCAGTCAGCGAAAATAACAACCTACCGGATATCCGTAGGAAAAAAAACTCGCCCGTTGGGTCTCTTTCGGATTTGGAAGGAGCAAGAGGAAATGAAAACAATTTTAAAATAAACATTTATTTATTTTCATTTCCCTTAAGCGTGAAGCCGATACAAACAATCATGGTGGCCCGAGGTGGTTCCAAGAGTAAGCTCCTTATTCATCCTGCCAAGCGCCAACTGAGCAGTGGGAGCAATGTTTAGCGCAAGCTGTGGAAACATTTTGTTTTTTTTTTGTGCTTTTTGAAAAATGCATGTTTGGAGCTTCTTTCCATTTCATTGCATACCGTACTTGTGTGTGTGTGTGTGTGTGTGTGTTTGGAATCAGTAATCCCCTGAGTCAGAACATCAGCGAAAGCAATGTGCGCGGGACTTCATACAATCTGCCAAACACTTACCTAACCACGAAGGACATATGCTATAAAAGTGAGCAACAATTCGAAACTTGCAACCAAGCAACAACAACAATAAAACTTCCGAAAACATTCAACACTTCATTTTTTGCTGGTTTTAACACACACATATGGTTCACGCCTTCGCTGTCACACTCTGCGTACTGTTTTGTAAGGATTGTGGTTTCTTTCGCAAGGAAAAAAGTTTCTTCAGGAGAAATTGTTGTTTCCATTGTGTGAACACACTGAAGAGCGCTTCGGACAAGTTCGTGATTTTGAAAAGGAATTCGTTAGCAAAATAAAAATCTGGATTTATGTATTCACACAAAAAATGTTTTGTGTGTTTGATAGCAAACTTGCCAAGTTTTTTGTTAAAGAATTTCAATCGCGTTTCGTGAACAGATATAAACATTAAAATAACTATTTAAACTCTATTTCAATTTGGGTCTCCCACACGTCCTCTTTTTACATACAGCTGTAGTTGACCCAAGCAGAATTTACGGGCTTGGTCGTCCAGTGCCATTCGCAGGACATGACCAGTCTAAAGTATTGCTCGAAGATGAGGTCATTGTTACAGTCACTTTTCCTCTTTTCCTTTTCCTTTTTTAAAGTTTTAATTCATTCTCGCTCTGTTCAGCTCACAATCAAAATTGTCAAAGTGAGGAACAATAATGATTTTCCAAACGGGTTTCACAGTGACTTTAAATACCAATGATAGGGAATAACTGAGCCCATATATTTTGATACTTGGGAAACCATCTTAACCGATATTAGGGAACTAGGCTCTAGGAGATGTGTAAGATAAGAGTAGACGCTAGGTGTCATAAGATGTTTCTTGGTGCCACCATTTAATTGAATATATTTGGACATGTATACTGGCACACGCATTAGAGTTTTAATATTTTAAAAATAAGTTTGTCCATCCTGGAACCTTTGTTGGGATATTTGGTGAGAAAAATTATTATCATATCATAGCCAATAATAATCCCAATGCACATTCTAAGTCATGGTGAATTTAAAAGTCTTAAGGCCCTTTGCTCCCACCAAGGATTTACGTCAAGAAAATGGGCTAACTTAAGATTATTGATTCTGTATAAGTGGATTTTTTTTTAGCGATTCGGTGGCTTAGGAGACCCAGGCGCCGGTCTTTGAACGGGCAGGACCGAGGCTCGAATCCCATTCGGGCCGTTCCACCGTACGCAGGACTGACTTTCCTGTTGCGGGTACATTCAAGTCACGGAAGCCAGAAAAGGCAGGCCAATACCTCTCGAGAAGAAGAGAAGAAGAAGAAGATATGTGGATTTTCTTCCGGCTCCAGCTACGCTATAATCTCGAGCTTTACGATTTGTACGATGAACTCATTTCTACGTCGATTGAGTACTAAATTACTGATTTTTTTTTGTTCTTGTATGACTGCCTGGCCG
>AXCM01000943.1:0-51188 GCA_000473375.1 Anopheles culicifacies | reverse complement strand
AAAAAAAAGAAAGAAAAACCCCAAAGATTGTGACTACAATCGTACAGCCATATGTGTATGTGTGTAGTATTTAGCTGTGTGTGGGCAGCACTAGATGAACCCGAGCAAAAGCAAAATGGGTCCCGTCTGGTTAAACATCCAATTTGAGATGCCTATTAATCAATCATAAATATCTAATACGCTAGTAACACTTTTCTAGCCAAGCGTGGATTAACTCATCGGCGGATTAACGAAATGGTGGAGTAAAAGAATTGATGATGGTTCCCAATGACGATACTAGCGAGCTGCCATTGTGGTACAGATTAATGGTGATGATGAATCGGTTCAGAAAACTTGAAATGAGTTTGGATATTAAAAACTAGTTGACAATTAGATAAATATACAAATAGTTTAAAGAAGTTTAAAGAAATCAATTCAATAACAGTAACTTTTCATTAAAAAATATATTTTCATCAGTAAAGTTATTTTTTATTTACATTTTTTTTAATTGAATTTCCATATTTTTTTTCTTTAAAAAAACTCTCTCATGTTTTCCAAGTCATCATGAATGTAATAGCTGTAATGGCGAAAGGGAAAATAAGAAAAAGGTACTCCAAATGCCGGATTAAAACGAGTGAGAAACATCACACATATGGAAAGGATAGAATAATTAGCAAATCAAAGAAAAAAAAAACACAAAAAGCCCAATATATACAAAAAAAGGGTAAAGACAATGTGAAAATCGAAAGTTATTTAAATGCTACAACAACAAAAAGAGAAATAAAACAAAGTTGTAACCAGTGTAACATTAGCGAACAGCATCACTGTACGCGTTATTAAGCACCACCTAAATGCCCATTTGTATTATTGCCAAAAGCAGTATGGCATACGAGCCAACCCAGAATTTTGGGAAACGGTCTAAGAAAAGCAGATTGCAGTTAAAGTGAGTGCTGTGGATGTGGTAACAAGATCTAGTGAACATAGTAAGTCAAGTAATACAAAATAACGAAGTATGTAAAACATGCCACCGGTTAGGAAGTAATTGAATAATAATGCTGGATGCATACTCAGATAAACCCCATTTAAAATTGAAAATGCAAGTAAACAAACCAAAAAAAAAACAACAAACATGAGAAAAAAAACCCTAAATTTACCGTTTATTCTGCACCAGAACTTTTGGCCTGCCGTAAAGTATTTGTTAACCTTTAAAATTTTGCGATGTACGATTTGGACCGATACGAAATAGGATGACAAGTAAGAAAATCTAAGGAAAACATCAGGAAACACTGTGGGCTAATTAAATATTGCAATGAATTAAAAATGGCAAAAAGTTAGTGGGTGAAAAGAAAAAAAATACAAAAATGCAGCCTAATTAGATGGGAAGATCTTTTCAACGTAACTAGTAGACGGCAGACGTCTTTAAAAGGGTATTATAATAGTACAATGAGTAATAAAATCTACCAGAAATTGTAAAGACTCGCGCATGGTTAAGAGAGAGAGAGAGAGAGAGAGAGGGGGGCAGAAAGGAAAGAGAGAAGAGTGAGAGAGAGAGAGAGAGAGAGAGAGAGAGAGTAAAGGAATCGGTTAGAAAAAAAAATGGTGAATTTATTAAATTGTTACAAAATTCCAAGTCTAAGTGTTAAAAATATTGGAGAACAATAGCTTCATGTGGGGTATTGCTAAAATGGGCGAGTAGGTTTAGACAAATATGCAGTTTTCTTTACATCCCGTGATTGGTTCGTAAGTATTTTGTTGTTTCTTTGTGGGTAAGGCAAAATTAAGAAAAAAACAGGTTATCTTAAAACACACACACACACACTCAGGTGCGTGAAAGGGGATTAAAGGGTGATAGAGTATAGAACGTAAACAGTGTAGAGAGCTGAAGAGTGGTAGTACATATTGAAAAAAAGACAAAAAAAATATAAATATATAACAAACAAGAAAAGAAACAAAGCATAATGCTGCTAAATGGGCAGCCCGGACGCAAATGTTCAATCAAACACTATATACTCAAAAAACCCCATTTTGAAATTGATATGTATAGGAGCAGTTGTAAAAGTACCCTGACTGTACTTTTGGACACCCGGTAGATTATGTTATCTTTTTTTTTTTTTTATATCATATTTATAATGACTCAATTTGAAGTATAAGATGTTTTTTTGTAAATTATCCAGAATATCTTTCAATTTCCCCTTTTCCGGTAGTTCGTTCTCTTTCCTGCGCACATAATAAATATCGGAGTTACTAACGCGGAATAAGCAGAGACAACTAAGCAAGGGGATACTTTTGTTTACACGTGTGAGTTTAGTTCTTTACTACTGACAGATAGAGTTTCGGGAATTCAATCGGGAATTAATATGTGAATAAATTATAGCAACAATCAAAATGATGTTAAGAACAGGCATTAATGATGCATTAATTTCCTTTTAATCTAATATGTTAATCAGTGCGATTACTCTTCGTAAAGTGATATAATGATTTAAAAATTTAGTGCTTAAGTTTTTACTTAACTTTACGAAACCAAAACAAACTTACTAAACTTGTACTTGTGCTCGGCTATCGTAGTGGCAAGTGTGGCTAGAAGCTGTTTTGCAAATCTCTGCAGACCTGATTTGTTTGTGAGGATGGTGAGAAGTAGAATAGTACGCTTGCAGGTGTATGCAGACAAGTGAGTTTTGACAAGAAATCGTCAACAGCGGAAGTAAGAAAACAAAAGCACCGATAAGTGTGTTTGTGTGTGCATGTACATCCCGTCGGTAATGTATTGTAATGAAAATAACAATGTTATTACATAGCAAGCAAGCGAACCCCGTTTTGCCTACAATACAAAATCATTTCCACCAGTTGTCACAAGAAAGGATGGTAAAACAAAACAAACAAATCACAACCACCTTCTGCAGGCCATTTCCTTGCATTGCAATTGGATTGATGTGAAATTCAAAATTAACACAAAGCAACAACTCTTAAACCGCTGTGAATGTTATAACTAACTAAAGATATAAAACCAGAGGTGGAAACGACACGGGGGAAATGTTGTGAGTTACGTGCAGGAGCAGTGTGTGGATCTTGTTATGAATGCCGTCGCCATCTTGTGGCATTGGTGTTTGGAAAACCTGGAAGCGTTACAGTACAAACGAAAGTTTTGTCGAGTGACAGATACGATCAGAAGACTTGTGATGAATGGAGGGATAGAGTCCCGTTTTAGTTCCAGTACGTGAATGTTTAATGGAATGCAGTTAAAATGAGAGACAGAAATGAGAAAAGAAAAGCTCGAGAGAGAGAGAGAGAAAATTGGTTGCTTGCTTGTCTCACTCACCATCACAGGCATGTTGGGTTGCGAAGAAGTGAAGGACACCGTGGAGAGATTTCTACGTACAAAGCGATGCTTGGAAGGAAAAACAGATGAAACATTACTATATCATTATGTTGTAGAGAAAATCAAATAAAACTACAATAAAAATATAAACACGCTGATCGGAATAAGCAGTTTGTAGAGTTGTGAACGAAGAGAAAGAAACAAGTATGGCAAATATTGTAAATTGTAGGTGATGTCCACCTCATATCCCTGCATAGGATTAAGATGTGTTTGAGGTATAAAACTCAAAAAAGCACCAGAATTGGAGAAGGAATACTGCTTATTATTATAACGACTACAGTACTTGGTGTTTTGGAGCTAATATTGTCCTTGAGCTTGGTTGTTAGGTATCATTAGCATGACCTAAGCGGGAAGTAAATGCTTGTTGAGTATCGCCATAGATGTTGGGGCTTTCTGGAATCGTAGGAAATTCTGTGACAATTTGCATCCAGTTGAAGCCAACGCAATGTTGGAGTTCATGCAACTACTCAGAACTTCCTCGATTGACCGATTAGATCCATTCTACATATGCGTCGACCAATATCGACAAGGTGTACCGCGATATAAACCGTGATATGTGTGCGGTTGGTAAGGTTTTGCGATTACGTGAACCAATCGTCATGGCTCGCTTAAATGGAAGCGCTACCACACAATGGCAAACTGCTCACACGGTCAGCAAATCACTACGAAGGCGAACCTACAAACCGGGCTTTGTGTGTAACTATACGTTTATGGATTATGCTTCCCAATCCAGCTATTTAGTTTCGTTAGCACCAATCTCTCCACCGGCTAGAGCGGACCATGCGCAGCAGCAGTAGGCTGAAGGGTCCGGAACGGTCGCCGTTCCGCGAAAAGCTACTGCTCCGCGGTATGGACGGTACCGTGCGAAGGGCAGGCCACGACGACAATCTGGACCGGTGGTTTTGCCTTCGGACACTAATGGACGGTCGGCCGTAAATAGGATTATGCAAACCTGCGAATTGCGCGAAGCACATCGTGCCGGTCAGTACTTGGTTGACTGTGTGAGACGCGGTCCTTGGGAAGAGAAGAAGACCCGATGGCAATATCCGAACCGTTGGGGTGCTTTCACTATTGCGCGAATGCGCTCGTGCTCAGTTCGATGCCGAAGATAGACCGGATACTATCGTACCTTTCCCTGTAGGTGTCTTTGGGTGCGACTTCTCACGCACCTGGCGAAGCGGATGGATCTCGTACTGCTGGTGCTAGTGGTAATCGCTGCGCAGCGTAAAGTGAGGTTAATTCTATTTGAGCAGTGGTAGCAGTCGCATTCTGGTGCAGGATCTACGGGAAGGTGCAGTTGCATTGTGAAAGCTGCGATACCGCAGCCGAACAGATACGTTCCATCATCACCGTCATCCTTTCCTTAGCATGCGGACAGGCTAGAAGATCATCTCCTCTCAGTGTCAGTGTGCGATTCCTTCCATCGAAACAGTTTCCCTGCGCTACGATTAATTAGTGCATCCCAGTCTACGGAGCTTCCGTCGGAGTTCATAGCTGTCAGTAGGTCGCAAACAAGAAGGATTACATCAGCCCACTTTTTTTCTACCGGCCAGCACCGAGCAGCGAACGCAATGAAGCCCAAACCGCGAAGGTGGTACTAGTGAGCGGGGACCCGAGGGTTGGCCAGCAGCGGATAGTGGGTGTGTAGGCGCGCGGAAGTTAGTACCGAGGGTCGCGCAGCTGTATACGAGGCAGAACCCCAACAACGACAAGGTTGTTTATATCACACACAGGCAGGGCTAAAAATCGATGACGATTAGTGCCGAAGGGGGGAAAACCGAAAAAAATATACACCTCCTTCCACTGCACGTCCCTGTTCGGTGTTGCCTCGTACAGAGTGGACGAACACGGGCACACAAATTACAACTATCATCATTATCGAAGAAGGCAAAACAGCAAAATTCCAGTGCATTGGAGTTTTTTATTTTGTTGGTTTGTGTTTGGTTCGGTTAGAGACTGGAGTTACTAAAGATCGCTGGAGATCTGACTGTGTGGACGTGGGGACGTATGCTCTGTACACTAGCGCCAGCTAGTGGAGCGTGCAAAACGGTACCATTTGATCAGTGCAAAAGTTTGGTTAGAATTCGTCAGGAAAGCGCGAGAAGAAACCCAACGGATATGGCGACCAGAGTAGCGGTGGTGATTGGTTTGGTGTTGGCCAGCTTAAGACCGATGGCAGTTGATGGAAAGACTTACAGGTAAGTTGAAGATGATATGAAGCTAACATTATCCGTACAAACACTATAGATGGTATCACGACAGCTCAGTGGTTTATCTGGCCATGCGAGAAAGAATGCAATAGTGTACAAATGGTGATTGCTAGCGAAAGAAATACATGACAGTGGATTAGCGCCTGTATTGGTTGTCATTGAAAATGGAGGTGGTTGAAAGTAGGTCAATTGCCAGTTTTCGAACGCTTCTATCTAATGGTGCTAATTGTGATATTGAGATTACAAAACTATTGGTAGTGGGTTACGTATGCTGTTCGAGGAGTTCTTCTTTCAAACTTCAATCAATCTGGATGTGCTTCTATCAAACTTATGTTCTTCAATCAGCTATACGTTACTTAGACACTTTGATCTTGCAGTTGATCCATTCGTCATGTCAGATCGGTTACTCAGTGCATTGTTCACAATCAATAGTAGCTTAAGCTGTAGTTATTTTGTTATTGCTGAAATGATACAGCTATGTAACATATTGTTAATCTTTCTAGAAATTACTCAGACATTGGTGAACTTTCCAAGAATCATGCCAGCTTATCGTTATCCGATATACTGCCGACACATCAGAAAACGTACGATAAAAACCGAGCACCCAAGCTGCTAGGTCAACCGACAGTCGTCTACTTTCATGTCACTGTCCTATCGATCGACTCCATCAACGAAGAGTCTATGGTAAGCGTCGTCCTAACATCAACTGCGACCCAAAGAGTATAGTTTGTTTTTTCGCCTTCTTCTCCCTTGCACAACTATTTCCGCAAACCAGACGTACGTAGCGGACATCTTTTTGGCACAAAGCTGGCGGGATCCTCGCCTACGGCTACCGGAAAACATGAGCGAAGAGTACCGGATACTGGACGTGGACTGGCTGCACAGTATTTGGCGGCCGGACTGTTTCTTCAAGAATGCGAAAAAGGTGACATTCCACGAGATGAGCATACCGAATCACTACCTCTGGCTGTACCACGACAAGACACTGCTGTACATGTCCAAGCTGACGCTCGTGCTGTCCTGTGCGATGAAGTTCGAGTCCTACCCGCACGATACGCAGATTTGTTCGATGATGATCGAAAGTTGTAAGTATGGTAATGGGTTGCGGGGTTAATGGGAAGTAGGGCGAAACGTTGTCTGGTTTTACTGCGCAAGGATGGATTTAGATATGGAGCAGAACGAAGAAGATGTCCAATCGCCAACAAGTCATGTAAATTCGTGAGTATAAAAGATTCTTCCTGTCTGAGATGAAGGTATATGTTTAGAAAGCAGACGAACGTGGTGATACATTCGCATGTCTTCACACTACAGAACTAAAGAACTAATTCGTTTCGGACTGTTCCTCCGTAGTGAGGCTATCCAACTATTTTGAATCACTAAGTCTAGTATACATATGCATGACCGGTATGATCGAATAAGTCGTCGCGTTAAGCAAGACAAAGAAGATGTTCTTTGCCAAGATTTTGATAAGAAAATCTGTGTGTACAGTAGAGTTACTGCTCGACTGTGTAGACTTCGGCTTGCGTAGCTTGAATAATTGTATACATATTTTGTACTCAAACAGCTTGCTCAATTGCCTCCATGATATAAAGTATTACTCTAAACATGTTTTTAAGTTATTTTAATTGACGATTCAGTTTTCGTAGTTCGATCAGAAACATCATCACTGAGTAGCTAGTCTTTAACATACTTGCAAAAGTTTGCCAAGATACCTCGACGATATCACTTCCGTGGAAGGACAGGCTTTGCTGAGAGGCGAGCAGTACAATGCTCAGTGTGGTGCGAAATTGGCGCAATGACTCTTGATGATACTTTCCGCGTTGCAACCAGACTGGCCAGTCGTCATTGTAAAGTATCCAGCCGATGCGTTTGTTCTGCTGACATACAGAGGAGAGTATGAGTATGAAGATAGTAGAAGATAGTGGGTCTGATAACAATGCTTTTATACCGTAGCTTGGAGATCTTCCACCAGTTTGCAGCAGTAGTACCACTCGAATACTAGCAACACAGAAAACATGAGCACCGATAATGAAGCAAAGTCTAACCCGTAATACGAGATGAAGAAGAAATCGATGGCAAGTGACAGGAGTGCTGTGTAGTACTGCACGGTGATGGAGAAACTGTGCACCCGATTCACCTCCCGAATGTGTCTGCAAGAAAAGGCGATTCAGTTTAGTATCTGTTGGAACCTGTCACTGTGGAACTCACTTCATAACCTCACAGTGTTCTCGTATACATCTACCGAGCTCACGATTCAATGATTGCCACAGCAAGCCTTCCTTCTCATCATTCTCCATCGGTACTTGGCGGATCTGCTCTTCCGTACGCTTGAGTAACCCAACGAAGGCAAACTCAACCAGTAGAAATTCTGCCTGCAACGCGGTAAGCATCGTGTGTATGCTGAGAAAGCTGGTAATGAACGCACCCAGCCCGTTTAGTGTCATCGGATGCATGATGATCTGCAGTGTCCATGCTAGCATTCGGTTCGATTGTACGAGGTAGTTTGGCATGCGGAATATCTCGTGCCACTGCAGATCGCACGCTTCGTAAATGGAAAAGTTAATCAACCCGTACATCATCAGTCCGAGTATCAGGATGTTGTTGGTGCGAAAAGCACGCTGCCTCAGCTCATGTGCCTTGGTGTGTCCGTCCAGAAAGTGTCTGGAGTTGATGTAGGTACGTATGGGTTGCAGTTGATCGTAGCTTAGCAGGAGTAGTAAATAGCGGAACAGGATACTGGTAAGGGCAAACTGACCACAGAACAAACTGAGTGCGAGCGTGGTGTTGTGCTCCATGTACGCAGCAGCCCACGTACGATACAGCCAGATAGTGCACTGCGTCGGCAGGAGCAGTTGATAGAGCAGGAACAACGCCCGCAACCAGCGGCGTTTGGTTTTTAGCTGTACTCCTGCAAGGATGAATTGCAGTGTGGAATTATTTTGAGATAAAGAGCCGGTAATCAATTTAGCAACTTACCATTGAAGATGTACTGCCAATCGAGAAGCACAAAGAAGTCGCTGTCTTTCCGAAGATCTAGAATTGGAGATAGCTTCTGTCGGAGGTAGATCCAAAGTGTCATTGCAAGCTGAAGAGTATATGACTAACTCGGAACAAGTGTTTATAAAGGAGAGAGGCTCATACATGTTTAATCAACAGACGTTACGAAGGCGTCGAAATGTTGGGAAAAACTTTAGGTAAGGTAATTTTGAATTATAGGTGACAAAGTTTCTTGAAAAACTTTTTCTCGCACGATTGTATGTTGTCATACAGGTTCCTGGCAATAATGTGGTGACACGAGAGGAATAGGTACTGTTTGTTTTATTGAAGTTAAGTAAACGAGAAAACTAATTATACTTCCACCACTTGTACTTCTTTCAGGAATATTATCATTAATATCTGACAGAATTACTCGTGTTGTCATACTGATTTATGTCCACATCGCGAGGACCTTAAGACGTTTCGGAGCGCGGTTTCTTTTAGTTTGAGTAACAGAGACTACAAGCTTCTGAAAACACAAACTTCCCCGTAATGAATATTCAACCCCAGCAGCAGTAAACAATCCAAATAGAATAAATCACCAACCAGTGACAGTCGTGCTGCACTTCGGGCAGGCATGTAGTTTACTGTGATCGATGAACGAAGCCTGCCGCTTGCAAATGAAAATTTTAATATATTTCTGCAAGAAAGCTACAGTAAAGTCTTTAATTTACAATCCTCCCAGTACAATTCCACCACTCGGAAGGGGAGTGCGTTCCGATGCGCGTTCGATTCCGTACGGATCGGTGCAGCAATTAATTGGCAGCGGGAATCGCAGACCATGGAATTGGCTTGGCTGGCAATTTTAATTGCAGCAAATGTTATTGTAGCAGTGCGCGTTTGAATAATGAAGTCATAAAAGTGTTTGCGAGCGCGGGTTGTATCACATCATCTGCCCACACGCCCGAAGATGGGTTCATTTCCTGCTGCTCGTGAAACTTTCTTTGTTGCCCGGTTGGCAGGCACAATTGCTCACATTCACGGCTCGCAGCAATACGAGCTGATGGTTTGTTTTTTGTTGGAATTTGTGGAAAAAAGCTAACAGATTTAATGGATGCTTAGCTGCGAGATTAGTATGTTCGTGATTCTTTCCTTGATTTATAAAATGCAAGATACGTATGAACCGTAGACAAGGAAGTACCAAGCACCAAGAGGAGGAAATTCTTTGACCATGTTTTATGAGGAATGTAACCTTGCGCTCAATAGCGAGACATGCGAGGCATGGGCAATAGTACGATTCATTAGCTTTTGCAATGTTAGCATAGATGGGGATGAGTTAAGTAACAGCGCGTAAAATAGCTACAAAGTATGACACAACTTAAAGCTGTCTGGGCTTGAAACACTTTCGCAATAATCAATGCGCTAGATTCGGGAAGTACATCACCAGGCATTAATTATACATTGAGTGGAAATGGAGAGAATATCTTAATCTGTAGGTGAACTATCTACAGTATGTGTGCAAGATCTTCAAATATCTGAGTTACTTGACTTTATTACTATGTACAATGTGTGAAATAAACCCGAAGAATTTACTTTCAATGTGTTTCTTGGTGTTTAAGATAAGATGTGTAAGATGATTTAAGATATTTAAATCGCTGTGATACCTGTTACGTTCTAAATCCCGAAGCCTCTTCTATATACATCTTCATACGTATACTGATGACGTGGTGCATCTTTGTCTGGATGTACTTAAATTGCGGTATCTACCAAAAGACTCAAGTCATCGCTGGTAATCCTCTGGTAGTAAATTCCGTCGCTTGTACCTAATTCTCAATTTCTTTGGAATGAATTCCTAGACATCTCAGCAATATGTTCCAGACTATAAACTGTAACTATTTTTATCTCTTGACACATATGCAATACAGTGCAACAAAAAACAACCAAGACTGATGACGAAACTATGACCGACCCGTTTCGCTTTACACAATTTTCAAAATTTGCTACCGTAATCAACTTCCAGCAACCGATCACGAGCTAAATCACGATCTTCGCTGAAAAGGTCTATCACTGGTCGGATGTGTTGCATGCAGAATTAGTAATCGAAGTGATCGTGGGCATTGCTTACTGTTTTTGGAGCTATACCGCACGAGAAAACCGATGGTTGTGATCATGTAGGGCTACCCGATACTGGTACCGTGATGGCAGTAGCACGATTTTTGATTTTCGCATCCCAATGAATCAAGTCCAGCTCACACCCGCAGCATGCACACCGAGCAAAGGTTTTTAGTGATGAAAGTCACGCATTGTCACGGTGACCTGATTTGTTCAATTCTCGGTTTCGAAGGATTGTATTATGCCACACACACACACACACACACACACACAGGGGACACACGTGTAGAAGCATGTTTGTGTTACAAATGTTTAATGAAGGACCTTGTCCCTTTTTGGCCGTGAGGGATTTTATGCGGGACGGTGCGATATGAAGGATTTGCCACTGCTAATGAGTTGATTGCTACGAACAACAGATGGAGTTTTGGTCCTGATTATGAAATAGGGTTTGTTTTTTTTTTTATTTTTCATTTGTTTTTTAAATAATGGGAATAATGGCAGGGGGTATATATAGATAATAATCGAAGATCAGTAGATTTAAATAATTTTAAATTGAGTAGTACAAATTAATACAAAAAATTAAAGCAGAAAAAAACACTCAAAAATACAACAAGCTAATAAATATAAACATGAATATCTCTATTAGCGTAAATAATATTTGTTATTCCATGAAAGTTTACAGTGTAACATATCTCTTTCATTGTCTGATCATTGAGTTCGTTGAGCGTGGAGGGGAAAATTCATCAATTCACCCCGAAGCATGGACCAATCGCAGCCCGTACTCGGCTAGCAGAAACCGTTCGGGTTGCGTGAGTGCCACTGTTTAGACCAATCCGGCGAAGTCGGATAGTGCCGATTGAACGCACGAAGTGTAGATTGCTCTCTCGCAGCTCGTCGACCATGGTAACTCATTTTCCTGCCTGATCATTCTCACATGAAATAAATGCCAAATGCATATCACTTGCCGTTGCTCACTCCCATTTAGCGGTCTCACTTGTACGCACTTGTTTGGTTTGGGGTGTCGTTTTTCCACTCCGAGCAGATTTTTCCGAGCCGTCGCTAAGGTATAGAAGGTAGGGCACTCACTCTCCCGGTGTGTATCGCGCGCACGACGAATATAGCGACGGCGCTGTTGCTTCGTTTTGGTACCGGGTGCCGAGATTTGAGAGTCACGCTCTAGACGGGTCGGGTCGCGATAGATGCGGCTGCGAGGATACGGTGGCCACCGCTGGTCGTTCAGTTGAATCTTTCTATCACGACCGTACGGATTGTTGGGCGGTTGTCCGCTTGTATCGTCCGCTATTAGCTTTCTGTGCGTTTTCTACGGTTGTGATTCGAGTGTTCTGTGTACGAGTGTGCGTGTGTGTGTATTTTTGGTGTTGTGGAGCAACAGTGTCAAAACCGTACAGATTCAAGCGGTACCGGCTGGGGAATCCAGGGGTAGGCTAGCGGGGTAGAGGGGGGAAGGAAATTTTTCTGCACAAGTCCTGCACATCCTGAACCGTTGGGGATCCCGGCTATCCCTGGAGAAGGCAAAAGTACGCGCGCGCGTTTAGGTTTGTGTGTGTTTGTGCGTATGTGTGGTGTGTTTGTTTTGGTTAGTAGTACCGTCTGCCATTGTTCCTCTGGGAGGGTTTTCATTTTGTTTCACTTTAATAGGCCATTCAAGTTTTGCCAGTGGTGGATAACATTTAAGGTCCCCCACTTCGGTGTGCGGCTAGTGTAGTTTAGTGATCTGCAACTTCTTGCGGTGTGTATGTGTGTGTGTAGTTGTGTGTCCATTCAGACAGAAGTGCCCGCGAACGTGGAGGACCCTCAACAATCAACAAACGTGCGCTACTATCAACGAGCTGTTTGAAATGGAACCTCATGGGACAATGATTCGGGAAGCTGGAAATCATTGAAGACACGCATTCGCCCGCAGCATTCCAACAAGAGTGTTGGAAAGCTTTTTGTTTTGGTACATCTGTACGGCAGTTAGAAGTTCCCGAAAAAGTTTGAAAGGTGCTATTAAGTCTTGATCAGAATATGTTTGTCTTGGCATCCTTACCTTCATGGTATAGGACAATTTGGGCTCAACGTTTATTACGCCAAAACACACTGTTTTATCTCTGAAGAATTTCTTCAGTGGGCTAGATTTTTGTTGGAGGAGTTTCGACCGAGCGGATCGAGCTCTAGATCAAGGAAATTTCTTTCGTAGGTTTTCCAGAACTTCCGATCTATTTGATCCCTCGTACGAGGGTTGCTAGTTGGTGAAGTGCAGTGGTGTGTGGTGACCAGCATGCGACCAACAGCGTCGATGATACCGGGCGGAAGTCCCTGGCAGTGTGTGCTACTCTTGACACTACTGCTGGCCGGTAACGGATGTGTCGCACACCGTGGTCAGCATCTGCGCAGTTTCTCGGACACCCCAGTGAACGATCCTTGCTATGATGACGATCGTCCGCAACGCTGTATGCCGGATTTTGTGAATGCCGCCTTCGGTGTACCGATCGAGGCGTCGTCAACGTGCGGCCAGGGCAAACCGGCTCGCTTCTGCAATCTGAAGGAATCGTCCGACGGTGGGATGACGGGTGGCCGATCCGGAATGGTGGAGTCGACGTGTGAGATTTGTGACGAAGCGGATGCGACCAAGCGCTACTCCGCCCTCGCCCTTACCGATGTGCATAACTCGAACAATGTGACGTGCTGGCGGTCGGAACCGCGCAGCGGCACACTGGATGCGGGTCCAGACAACGTGACGCTAACACTGTCGCTCGGCAAAAAGTTCGAGCTGACGTACGTGAGCCTGATGTTCTGTCCGCTTGCGATCCGGCCAGATTCGATGGCAATCTACAAGAGTGCTGACTATGGCAAGAATTGGCTACCGTTCCAGTTCTACAGCTCCCAGTGCCGGAAGCTGTACGGACGTCCGACGAAGGCTACGATTTCGCCCAGCAACGAACAGGAAGCCCGCTGCGTAGATCACAACCGGTACAGTGTCGATGGGGTACAAGGGTCCCGGATCGCGTTCAGTACGCTCGACGGACGGCCGTCGGCGCGCGATTTCGACAACTCGGTCATCCTGCAGGATTGGGTCACTGCCACCGACATTCGCGTCATCTTTCACCGGCTCCAGCCTGCAAATGGTGGTGGTGGAGGTGGCGGTGGTGGTGGTGGATCTTCTTCTCACGCCAAGTCGCAATCAACCGAGCTGCTCGGCGGTGGCAAGTTTGGCGGTGTGCCCAAGAAAGCGTCCGATTTCCTGATGCATCCTCGGGACCTTGGCGGCCAGGGTGTCGGGTCCGGTGTGCTGACGTACGCACTGTCCGACTTTGCCGTCGGTGGACGGTGCAAGTGCAACGGACACGCATCCCGTTGTGTGAAGGGTGCGGACGAGAAGCTCGAGTGTGACTGCAAGCACAACACCGCCGGGCGGGATTGTGAACGCTGCAAACCGTTCTACTTCGATCGACCCTGGGGCCGCGGAACGATTCGTGACGCCAACGAATGCAAAGGTAAGTCGAGTCGTCTCAAATATCTCAAAACACATCAGCATGTTTCTGGTGTGCTGGGTGCGAAATCCTTAGAATGTGTTTTGTGGTCATTCAGACATTATGTTACGCATGAGTACGTGTTGCACATGGGCAAAATGCAATGGCAGGGAGAAAGAGAGAGGGAGAATGAAAAATAACTCATTTAGGGTTAGAGTAGAAAGAAACAGGTCTTGGTTTCCATCCCCGGTGTGCAAGAATTCAATTTCGCCTTAAAAGCACCCATCCATTTCGCTTAATGTAGATGGGCAGGTTCGCATCCTGCTTACCTGGGAGGTCGAAGTTGAAGTTTGCCTGAGCGCGACCTGAAATGTTTCCGTATTTTTGTTTGGACACTTCCATCTTCTCTTTTTACTCGGAAGTTGCAGCTCGGGGTATAATGGATGGGGAAGCAGAGTCCCTTTTTTGCCGTTGCTGTCTGTGTATGCACCCAGCAGCGAATGTGCACACGAGATAAGGTACAGCACGGCCTGAACTAAGTGCACGTAAAGCGAACTTTGTGTCCTGGAAGAAAAGTGTCCATCGCTAGGCGGAAAGGAACGTGTAAGCTGGGAAAGGAACGTGAAAAGGGTCGGTTGCATTGGTGTAGCAGCAATGGAAGAAAAAGTTCGCCGTCTGCAAGCTTCCGTGTTGGTTTGGGCTGTGTTCTAGGATAAATATTTATGCTTGGCGTGTTATTTCGCTCGTTGCCATTTTCCATCCTGTTTGGACTCCAACTGCTCAAGGATCTTCCCATTGGAGTCTTGTGCCGTGCCGTTGTATCTCACAGATATGATTCTTCATCATCATAGAACTTGATTATTTCACTCTGTTTGGAGTCGTAATTGAAAATAAGTCACAAACCGTTTTGGAGTTGGGTGCATGCTTGTTTTGAAGAAGTCGTTAGAGAATGGTGTTTTGAAGTTCCCTTCATACATGAGCTAGCTTTACAGATATTAGAATAATCTGTTTCCAAGAAAAAAAAATCTCCCTCATTTATCTGACCTAAACTGTGATGCAACTGCTGGTGAGGATTGCTCTTAATCGATCGGATGCTTCGCTTACGAGCGACCGAAATAAATAACTTATATGTCCCGGGACTTGACACTTCCACCGAGCTCTGGTTGCACACGACCCATCTCAGGACAACAGGCGTCGGAATGGCTAGGCTAGTGAAAACGTTGTCCTGTTTGGAAATTCTAACCCAACACACACAGAGGCAGTGTTTTGCATTTCTTTCCCAGTTCCCAACGTTCATACACAGGCACACATAGCGAACGAAACTTCTGCAAACGATCTAGAGCACCGAGCGGCTACCACACTTTCGATTCAGCACCATTGTTGCAGTCCGGTCTTTTCGGAGTTTTGTTTTTCCATCCCCTGTATGCAGCTTCATCATCCTTTCTTGCTGCATCCGGCTGCGCGGCATGCAACCCGAACCCGCCCGTAAAAGGGAATGCCTTCGAACCATTTGGCCGAGGTTTCCTCTTTCATCGTCCGTCTCCCGTTTGACCGTATATTTGTCGGATCGAAATTTCCCTTTCGGGTGTGAGTGTTATTGCTTTGTTGCGCTTTCCAAAAAGGGATTACTGTCCACAGCAGGCTTGCTCGCTAAGGGTGACGTGGGTGTCCACCACCGACTGCAACAGTGGTGGCTGGGTTTGGGTGGGAAAGTGAACTCATTCGCTGAAGGACAGAACAGACTTGTCGTCGATCCTTCCACGCGACACGGACGACTGCACGTGATGGATTTTGGTAAACATGGCCATACACTGGGCCGGGTTTCTTTGAGGTTAATTTTTCAGGCTGTCCGTCTGCTGTAGGATTGTCAAACCCTGCTGTAGGTAGAGGGGTGTGAAGTTATAGCACTTTCAGCTAACTGTAAACTATAAGACACTGAAGATAATATAAAGAACTATTCTTGAATGTTCAATTGCTAAGAATATTTTTATTTGATATTTTCCTGGAGTCCTCACAGTAGCTCTAGTTCTTCCATTTAGTCAAAATAAATAGCACTAGTTCAGATTAATGTTACATAATTCTAAAAATATTAGAAAACTCAAAATAAAGAACCAAGATGATAAATAAAAATAAGAGCAGCAAAAGTCCAATGCACTGAACGATTTTGACACAACTCTCCGTACACGGTGGATATGTTTTCATGTCTGGAACCTTCAAAATCGATGTGCCTGGGTTTTTTGTTTTGTTTTGCGGAACAGGAAGAAAAACATAAAGCAATCGCATCTCGGGCCAATTTTCGATCGGCTCTTTGCGCACTGTCCAGCAAGGCATTCGCAACCAAACCAACAGCAACAGTCTTTCCCAAACAGTTTATTGTGCCCAAAACAATCCACCCCTTTCCGTAGGGACGTGTGTACCCGACCGAGCCGTGTGCGAGATGGATGGGATAAATTTCTGCAAAAACCGAAACCTCAGCCACCGTCTGCATTGCCCGTGGTGCTGCTCGGCTGCTTCTGCCTATTTTCGCAGCTGTGCGTCGTGTGCTTCTCCGTGCTCCACAACTGACTCGTTGCAACACGCGCTGCAACACGCACCGCGCAAGGGACGGAACCAATCCCGGTAATCCCCGTAAGCTCCGGAGGTACGGAGGAAAGTATAAAGAGCGGAAGAAAAAAAAAATCCACCCGAAGCCTCGGGGTCCTTGAGCTGGACGAGTGGCAACCGTACCGCTCGAGAGGTTGCTTTCCGGTGCCTCTGATGCTCTTGTCTGCTTGATGTCTTTATCGCCCCATAACGGAAGGGGTCGTTCGGGAGGTTGAAGTGGAAGATTAGAGATATCCTTGTTTTCGTTTATCGGTTCCATGTATGGGTTTGATTTTCGCAATGGCGTTGCGCGCCCGCGCCCCCGTCCGTCTATGTTATGCGATTAGCTGCTTGTGGCTGCTCAAAACGGATGGGTAACGTTCCTCCTCTCACTCAATACCATCTCTTTGTCTGTTTCCTCGTTCCGCTTCACCCTTCCTATCCCTTCTCTGTGCACAAAAAAAATCGAATCCACGTACCACGAGGGAACGACCATTCTGGCAGCTGTTACTTCCAAATGCTCCGATGCTCGTTTGCTCGGCGCTTGGAGAAATTGAGGAAGCCATTCGCTTAATAGGCTGCATTTATATTCATTAACCTTACGCGCACCGTTAAGACCCCTCCTTCAGACATTAAACATCCTGCAGCCTCACACGGCCGACCGGACTGGCGTCCCGCAGTGCACAGACATCCGGACGTTTGCAGGTCCTGCCAGGCGGCAAAGGCACATCGAATATTTATCGATTGCACAAGGTGTCTACTGTTGCGGTTGGCACGTACATAAAACGAAAACAAAATCTTTGTTTTTAATGACTCTCGACGCGAAACTACTTGTCACTTTTGTTCGGGAAGTGTTTGCGCATCGGTAAAGGTCACTTGCTGCTAGACGACTGACTGTTCCAAGGATGTAAGGGATTACACGGCTCAAGAGTGTGGCAACGGGTGTTCGGGATATGTGTTTGACTTCTTCTTTTTTAATTATATTACAGAAGATGCATTAAATGTTCCTTTTCTATCCCGTTTGTCATAAGCTCTAGACCAGATCCTAAGTGTGGTGTACGAGAACACACATCCAGACGAGATTTTAAGGAAGAATAGCGATTTATAAAATTCTAGACAGTTACATTAACGATATATTATTAACAAATCTGATTTATGCATTTGCCCTTTTCGTTGGAACATGATATTTCCCCTACAACATTAAATTATTTGGATCAACGTTTCGCATTGCTCTTGAAACAATACACTTCCGTTCGGTTGGTTTGCAAAAAAACCAGCAAACAACGTCTCTAGAAGATCTGCAAAAGGGTCGATACTTACACGAGGAATGTACGTGAAGTGGTCGCTTTGTTGCATGCGATTCGTCTAATCGGAACAAATCTGCGACCGAATGAAAGGTTTTTAATTTCGATTGAAAAAAAAAAGATTACAAATGCTTTTGTTCACTTTGGAAGGTTAAGGAAGGAAAGCCCCCGGCACTTCGTTATGAAGTACTAATGAACTAATTCATTATTTTCCGTTGGGCCATTTTGTACAAATGTTAAGACTCTATGAATGAATTGATTTACCGACCAAGTGACCCTAATGTATGGAAGCATGCCTCGGTTGCAAACGATCCGTAGGTGACGTAGAAATCTGTGTAAATCCCTGCCAACCGTTGAGGGAACACCTTACCGATTAGATAACGCACTATCGGCGGAAGTTTTTGACTGAGTCATCTGGAAATAAGTTCGTTCAATAGGTGTATCACACGTCGGAGGTGGTTTTAGGTAATGAATGATTTTCTAGTTGCCCATTGGCCGTACCAAACCGGAAGGGTAATATCGGTTAAACGATGTGTCGAGCGTAGATAAGGTTTAGTTCAAATAGTACCCATCAACCAACGTTTGTGTGGTGTTGGTTGTTACTTTTTTTATCTAACAAAAGGGTAAGCTTACGTCAACGATGTTTTCATTTCGATAAAATCCAAAACTTGAAATAGTAGTTGCGACACTTGTGACGAGCAATACTGGTCGTCAAAATGCTTCGAAATGTTCGAAATGGCCATTAGTCTGCTGGATGGATTGGAGTGCAGATTAAAATCGAGATGCAAAAGTTTTCATATTAAATCACAATCCACAGCACGATCCGCCTCGATGGCACAGCATGGCGGACGACGATGGTATCTGCAGGCATTCGTCTATTGCACCTTACCTTCCGACGTTTGGTTCGCTTTTCTGTTTATCTTTGTACGCTCTACTTCCGAGCTAGCAGGTTGACGATGGCTCTAATCGTTCTTCGGCAGTTTTGTCGCTTCCAATTTGCTCATCGTTTCCAAAACGGTGCCTTCACAAAATTTGTATTTTTTGAATAGAAATTCTATTAAAATTAATTTTATTTAAAAAAAACTTATAAAATGAAAGTTCGATAATTATAATTTATAATTTTATTTTATTTATTAATTTTATCTTACTATCCTTCCTTGAGCGCTTATTGTGCTAGAAAACACAATAACTAAATGCCACCATTCACACATCAGCATGGCTGACGGATGGCCAACTTCTTCCTTATCCCAGGTTCGTAATTTACACATTTTCAAATACATTAACATTAATAATGCTTGTTCCGTAACCGGAAAGACGATCCGCAATATTAGCGAGAACACCCCGTTGTTAAAAGTGCGTTGCCGAAGCTTTTGTAGAAACAATAAAGAAGAGGAAGCCACGCAAAAATGGCGAACAAACTTTCAACCGAAATAAGAATCCTTCTCCAGCTCCATCGTAACATTTGCGAACCGAAAAGTTACCTCCCAACAAAACACAAAAAATAATGGAAATATTACCATATTCTTTGCGGTGTATAAAGAGGGTGATGTTGTTTATTTTGGTCGGCCATCCTGCTCACAGCATCCATCGCATACATGCAGCTCACCTTACGATTATGTATATCACGAGCTGCCTTTTTTTTTTGTTTGGTAAATGTTCCTTGGCTTTGTTTATTGAAAGCTTTCCAAGCCGGCAGCGTTCGTGCTGCTTAAAGGTTGCTCCTAATTAAACACCTTGTCTTATGGCGTCTCGCCTTTAAGATACCGTGCGGTGGTGCGAACCGGCAGCGTCAAGCTGAAGCTTGCTGTAGGCTGCCCGAACTCCAACGAGGTAAAGAAGTTGTGCCATGAATAATCAGGTGAATATAATAAATTGCTAGCTGCACAGTGACGCTAGAAAGTTTGCATAGTAAACGCTTAGACGTTTTTTGGGAAATTTATTTCCCAGCAAAGAATTACTGAGAGATTCTTGGGGAGGAACGTGTTGAGAGTGATTTGAAGATATGGTGTGTTTGGTGGTTTTGGTTCCTCTGCAAAAATCTGATAATGTTCTGGTTTTGAAAATGGCATTTTAAGCTAGTTGGTGAATGACAGCGCAAGAAATGGTAGATCGACGTTGGTTGAGAAATTTAGGCATCCGGATGACGCACAGTACAGCTTCCTGTGTCCGGTGAGAGTTTCCTGCGCCGAAGCCGAGACTGAACGCAATGGGAAACCCACCAACCTGACTGACAGTTAAATTAGAGCCCGAAGCGGTTTGACCCCCGCACGAGACGTGGCCCGCCAACATTGCCGGCATAGCCTCACTGGTGGCTTGGGGGCTGATGGCGCAGTTGGCAGCTTCTGTTTCGACTGTCCAGATCTTTCGATAATCAAAACGATCGGCATCCCTGCTGTGGGACCAAGTGGAGCGCACGTCATTGTACGCTGCTAGAATGGTGGTAGGGTTATCGCGTTGCTGCTGCTGCTTGCTTTTGCGTGACCTCGTAAAATATTCCAACGTCGGCAAGCAGCGAGCAATGGGGCAGGAACACGGCTAGACAGTTTATCGAAGATTGAGATGATACCTGATATGCTGGTGGACCGCCGGGTTAAGCATGCCGCGCACTGTCGAATCGATGGAACGAGCGCAAAACTCACTCGCAACATGATACCCGATACACAGACCTGGATCCCGCCTCCAACGACGCTCCCGGCTTGGCTCGGCAACCTCACCGGTGCCAATATGCAGCCGCGGCCGATTAAAGGTGCCCCGTTCGGGTCGCCTTAACGATCGTCTAAAAGTGGCAGAAAAGCGATCGTCGCGGCATGGCAGCTTATTTTTGCTGCGTTTCATTAGCGCACGCCTCGCCCGCCTCGTCTGCAGGCGGGTTTCCACCATGCGCATTCGGCTAATTTAGAGTCCGGGTCACCCCAAAAACATCGACCACGAGCGAATCTGACAGGCGGCAAGTTTTTTGGGGAAGCTGTTTCTGTTGTTTGGACCCCCCGTTGCCACACTTCTCGCCGGTCGCGCTCGTTGTGTAGAATCCAAAATGGCACCTTTCTACCCGTCCGGACCAGTGTATATCCTCCAGTGGAGGTTGCATAGTGGGGGGTGATTTGGTCTTCAAATTTTTTTTTCTTTTTTGCTTGGTGTCCTGAGAAGTTTCTGATCCATTTCCCTCGTCCATTGCGTACGCCATATTTGTGACCTTTTTCCACTAATCTGATATGCATAGAAAATCGAGCAGTAATGCGAGATACTACTTGGACGTCGGTTGTCCGAGTTGTTGATGTGAACCACACGTCGTCGCCAGCAAGCTGTAGCTGAAACGGGGGGAGCAAGGGAGAGAGGGAGACGAGAGAGAGAGAAAAAAAACAAGCATCGAAGGATGTTTATAATGCTCATTTGGGGGGATAGTGTTACGGTTCCACATTCAAGTCCAAGAGTTCCAGACGCTCCAAAATGATCGTGGTGGAGGTGGTTTAGGGAAACGCGCGTTGACCGTTTGCCTAATTGGATTTGATTTAACGAGCTGGCAGGCGTCTTCAAATTTGCTTTTCCTTCGAGTTTTGCATTTCTGGTAAGGATTACGGCTCATCTTTCTTTTTTTTCTGCATGCGCGCGTACAAGAATGCTACAGCACACACACACGCACAGGAACACATGGAAGTTGGCCTAATGAAGTCACCCATGTTTTGTAGGTATCTATAGGTGATATATCTCACCATAAAGTTAGAACCTTTGCGATTTCGATTGTGCTGTTTCGTTGGGTTGTTAATTGGGCGAAACGTGCCTACAGACACGTTTGTCTTCCTTTTTTTTCTGCTCCAAAACTTAATCGAGCCCGATCCGGGGCCTTCAAGCACCTTATCTTGTACGAAATGGGGTTTGAATCATCTTTTTCGCCATTCGGTTTAATCTATTACGCGTTTGTGGCCAAATTGGGTTGGAACTTTTGCTATCGCGTTTCCCACGACTTTTATGGCCAGTTTTAGGAGGTTTCCGCGTCTATCACCTGCTGCAGCCTGCCTCCTGATTGACGGGCGCGCAGCTCGCTTACTGTTGGTTTATTTGTTTAAAGTCGGTAGAATAGCAAAACCTGGCTTGCGTGTGCGGTATTGATGCGGGTCGTGGAAAACCAAGCAATTAAAAAGCGACATCGCTTTGGGTGCGGGGAACAGATGGAATCGTTCCTTCTAGCGAAAAAAAAAGATACGTTCCAGAGGTAGCGTTTTTTTATTCCCTCCATGACCGAGAGGTTAGAGACATACCAAACCTTCGAAAAGGAATTTCAATAAAATTGTGTTTGAAAATATTTAATTTGTAATTAAAATCAATCTCGAAGCGAGCGCGATCAAGGAATTGAATTTCACTACGTGTTTGTAGGGGTTTGCAGTGAGGAGCGTTAGGGAGAGGTTTGCTTTTTTAATGTGAAACTTCCCAATCCCGGGCTCCCGTGTACCACCGTTCGATATTTGGATTTCGTTTCGGAAGGTACTGGTGCGAGGGCCAAAGCTACTGTTGCCGCACTGCTACATCCATCTGGTACTTCCGAGCTGGTGAGATTTAATTAGCTACTGTCACTTCACATTTGTCGATGTTGAGTGGAATGGCAGAGACAGGCAAGGACCGTCAGGTAGACACGGTAGCACTTGACAGTTTCGATATTGCTCTCGAGCAGTGTGTTTCACAGATTTCCCGTACAGCGTGCCTGAAAGGTAGAAAGCAGAGGGAATGAATAAGACAAACAACGAAAATAACACATGTTTTCATTTGGGTGATTTGTTTCAGTTTAGAATAGATTATTGTACGCGCTGAAGGTGCGTTTAGCCGGTTGCAATTTTCTCACCTCAATCAACAACTCATCAACTTATATTAGTAATTTGAGAATTTGAATAAAGTTAACGAATTCTTCTAACCTGCAAGCAATCAATTTCTTATTGCGATGAGACACGCCTACTAATGATCCTGCAAACTGAAATTAGTTCCTCGTACAAATTAGTGCTAATATAAGCAATGATCTTCTGGTTGAATTTGCATATATTTGTGTGCACTGTTTTGCGTTAACCTTTGCTGGAGAACAAAGTTTCTTTTACGCAAACAAACGAACGCATTTTAATGGCAGCTTTCATACTACTCCGCTGCATCCCACTTTGCATCTAAATCCCCGTTCTTGTTTTGTATAAAAAAAAACTGCTCGCAAACTATCTTTGAAGATGATCGAACGAATCGATCGCTTTAAAGCCTCCAGGCGAAGTATAACGAAGAACTGAAAATGTAACGACGTAGAAAAGAAAAACAGAAATCTAAAGGCAAAAACAACATAATCTGTGGAATCTCTTTTATTGTACGATTCGCACCGAGTAGCTAGGCTCTAGACGCTTTTAGCGAAACAGATAAAGGAACACACCAAAGCAGAGTCGGTAAATCCTGTACCATGCACGAACGGCGATTCAATTATGGCGATGAAAACGTGCCTATCAAGTCTGCAATTTACGAGCCACGCACACCAGGTTCGGTCCGTGACTACTTCACTACCGTCGTCTGAAGCTGTGTTTGGTACTTGACGCGTATCTAAGCATGTGTTTGTCTGTGTGTGTATGTATGCTCAGTTTTTGGCTGCTGCTGCAGTCTGGAACGTTGCAAGAATTTTTAAACTGATAATCGTGTAAAGACTGCTTTATCATTATGATGGTGCTATAGAGCAGTGAAGAAAATTACTATATGAACAGGTTGTGTATGTTGAAGTGCAGTTTATGTGCTGAGAAGTTATCAGTGATGATTTTCCTTTGTGAGTAAAATTTGATCCAGAATGATAACTTCATTTTCCATTCTTGCTTCAGAACTTTCTACTGCTGTACCGTAGACCACAGTATACTAATGCCACAGTTTTATTTCATTTCAGGTGAGCTAAAGACGGAAACGAAGGCAAACACAATATCGCAAGTACTTTATTGATAGTGATTTAAATGAAACAGTACACAGTTTGTATATTCAATAGATCCATCTGTTTAAGTTTGATAAGGATAGCAATGTACAGGTGTTTTTTTGTACTTTGATGCGAAGACCTGCAAAGGCCGCATGTGTGGAATTGATCATTTATAATTCTGTTCGTACAAGACGCACTACTTCCTGCACAATGACAACGCACTGATAAAGAGACAAAAATCTACCCCATTCATGTGGTAGTGTAGAAATTATCCTACATTACATGCTCACAGACGTCAAAGGTCAGACAGTGTACAGGTATGCCTGTAGAGATGCAACCCCTATCTCCCCTGATGGCGATGGCGGCACAGGTACGTCGGGTTAATGTTTTGGTAGATTTTTTGGCACGCTTCCCCCAATCCCAAGCGGCGTCGAACGATGAAGGTTGAGGCTATTTTCAGTAGCCTGCAGTACACTGCACTGGCGTCACCGGTGGGCGTTCGGCAGGGGGTTGCTATTAACTGCATCAGTTTCCGGTGTGGGCTCACGGGTAAATCGATGATATTTGATCATCCGAGCGTGATGGCTATGATGGTTGTGTACGCCAGGTGTCGATTATGCAGATGTCCACCCAAAACAATGGCCGAAAAACAACTGCCACCGAAAATTGTAGGCAATGTGGAAGCACGTAGATCGTGGTAAATTGAGATTGGTGGTGCAGGTGCCTGATGGGAACAATCCGTTGCATCTGACTGAGCAACACCCTCAGATATCAGACGGCGAGCGAAAGCAGTTCCGATCACAAATAGCACACGCTGCGTCACGTAGACCGTAGCTGTCAAACGAGCCACAATGACCATCTCCCAATCATCTGACACTTTTCCTTTTGCTTAGGTTATCCGAGGCATTAGAGATACACACAATGTGCGTTCTTTGCCAAACAGGCGGGATATTCTTATTAGAGCTCTGACGTCATTGCGATAGTGTAACATTTTTAGAACTTCCAGAGAATAGTATTTGAAAAAGGGTTAAATTTTCTTACAAAACACCAAAATTGCAGCGGAAGCAGATCTGTAGTTCTGGTAGCTCTAGTGCAACCGCAATCCGTACAGTGCAATGGTGCGGAATTCGTCCCAGTGAAACAGTGAGCACATACCGATCGCTTGTCCGACACGCCGTCGATCTTTGATCTGACGTACACCTCGGCCTGTAGCGCATCCGTCGCAGATGAGACGGGGTTGCAATCGATTTGGTAAAAGTCGTACAGCAAAACGTCAACCGGACCATCGTTTGCACAGATAGAGAGAGATTAATCGGATCGGCTCAGGTTGACTTTGGCATTTGGCCAAGTTTGCGAGGCGAAGTCTGAGATGTTCGTAGACATCACAGGCAATGCCGTGTCACGTTGACCGTACTGAGGATGAAGATACGCATTAGAATCAATCACCGTTGGAAGGTGGATGCGGTTCTTGAGAAAGCAACCGCTCCAATGTCCTTGCGGTTGGTTACAAAGTTAAAGCTACCCAAAAAAAAAAAAAATATTGGAACAAAATACCTCCTCTTACTCCATTACGCTCCATGCAAGCGTGTAATGACGTCTGCTGGAATTGGTTTCTGTGCTCGCCCAAAAACTTCACCGGAGTAAAATTGTCGCACAGGAAATGGGGCGAAAGCGACTCGGCTATGAGTAATCATACGACCGTTCCGTTCCTCACCTGCCATTACATCTCTCCTGACACGTCCTACGCAGATATTACACCGACCTGCCGAGGTCTTAGACATAATTACGCGAAATGAAAAACGGCGTGGGGTTGGTGAGGGAGAAAAAAATGGCGTAAAGAAAGCAATATGGAGAGAATAGCCCCGTCTAGCGGCTGGTGGAATCGCAGCACGCGCTGCGTTGTTGCGAAAGGCAGTGACACAACGGTCTTTTCACCCCATCCGTACAGCAATAGCAGCGCCAGAGGTGTACGGGTGCGCCAGATTGGCTGACGGTGGTGTTTCCATAAATTTAGCTGTCCTGTCGCCCTGCACCCTGCCGCCGACGGTGCTACGCGCCCGGGTCGGGAAATTGCCCGTGAGATGCAGCGAAATTGGGAATCGGGTGCATCGGCATGTTCGTGGTACGGACCATGCAAACGCCGTCTGTCGATGAATGTCGTTCGGCGCCTTGGTGTGATAAACCCAGAACAACGACAGAAAGAGATGGTGTGAGAGAGAGAGAGAGAGAGAGAGAGAGAGAGAGAGAAGGAAAAACAGACGATGAAGCGAGGACCATCACTTTCCGTGCAACAACTAACTCGGCAGTGGTTGTCACTTTGCCGGGTCGTTTCCGCTCGTTCATTTGCATCCCGTGCTTTCTGGTACCGCGTGGCGTAAACGGCATACTAGCGGCATTCCACATTTACCGACGATGGACAGCTGTGCGGCGAAAGGTAGAAGGTAGAAGGTACGGAAGCTGGCATATATTTCGGGTGGTGCGAATCTCTGTCTGCGAAAAGAATTTGGGTGGATGCGGTCTCACTGCTCACTGCCGATGCTCTGTAGATATTGGGTGATGAATATTTGACTAGAGGCAAAGCCGGCGTTGACGATATTAAAAAAGAGATGTTCGTATTTTAGGGGATGGTTTAATTCTGCAGGAATCGGCAGTAAAGCACGTGTGCGAGACACGCTGATAATCACTGCGAAAAAGACTATTTGATTAACTGGCAGCTCGAAAGTCAGGTGAGCAAGACCTAATAGTAGCACTTGCAACAGAACCATGTCTCAAGTAGGTGTAATGTAGACACTCCTATAGGTATCCTCTTGAATGCTTATGAATTAATCATCAGCTGAGCTCCGAAAAGCAGGAGAGCTATCTTGGCAACGTACGACACAACTGAAAACGTGCCCGGTGTACATCCAGCCAGTGCCATTGCCTGCGGGTAGTTTCACCAGTTTTCCTAGTGCTCGTACAACTGGCTGTCACGAACTGTACGGTGCGTTCGATTTCCTCTGCTGTCTTTCGGCGAGTGACACCCGGTCCCGCGATCGTTATCGCAAGCCAATCGATCGTATCGATCGGACGGTCGATGCAGTGTGCGCAGATGCTTACTAACGCGTGTGTACACCGCACGACTGCCCTGGCCGACATCGATGGCCTGGAGATAGACAGGGTAGAAGGATGTGGGAGGGTGCAGGGACCGATTTTTGCATGTATTAGCACACACACGTGACGATGGACAAATAATATTAAACATGCAAATTTCTCTCAAAAAAAGAATAAAAAACCGTTTGGATGGTCACGTCACGATTTATGAATGGTTCGCGTAGGTATCTGTCGCGTACATGTCGAGAACCTGGCAGTTGACGATTTATCGGACGCACCTTGAGCGTGACCTTTACTTGGACAGGCATGTGTTGTGAAGCTTATATTAGAGATATCTAAATATCGTTCCGCTGTCGGAAGATTGGAATAGGTTTTACGACAATTGATAAGAGGTAATAGTAGAGATAGAGGCGTGAACGTGAAATGGGATTTGGTCACCAAAATTTAAATGTAACTCCAACATGTTATAGCACATCGCATACACGCCTACGCGCTCGATTGTAAAGAGGGTTCCTCACACAGCCCAACAGGTGCACCCTCGTCGATTGACCGCGTGACTAATAAATAACCACCCAAATGATGTCTCTGGTGGGTGAGTGAGCTGTTTTGTTTCATTTAGCTTCCGGCGGTACGGTTGAAAGTTGAGGCTGAAACACGCACTTTAGCGTGCGGTGCGAACATTTAGCTTTGGCTATTTTAGGTCCGGCTTCTTGCATCCGACACAACGGGATGTTCACCGTACCGAGAACATCCCTTAGGAGACCTAAGGTGACTGAGTGATATGCTCATTTATTTACCAGCAACAGTGTGGAAAAGAGGTGAATGAGAAAAAAAAAACAAATAACTTACACACATCCACAACATCACGCTAGACCAATGTCCGGCACCCCGTAGTGCTATAAATCTACCAGCTACGTTTGGTGGGGTTTCGCTTTTATCATGCACTTTTCCACCAGTTTGGAGTGGTAATGGTCAAGGAAGCATTGAATGTAGCTAATTTGGACACGGTTCAAGGCTCTACTTCGTTCAAGCCAGTCTCCAAGTCGCTAAAATATTTGCGAACGATTAATAATGCGAGTAAATTGAAATCTTTTTCATCCTCCATCATCATAGCCGGACGTCTATGGTGCTCTGCACCAACGTTTGTCGTAACATTGTGTCAACTGATGTTTTGCGCCTTTGTTCTCTTGACTTTTAAATGTAAATCTTCACGTTTTGCGTGGGGGTGAAAAGTCATTCCGCTCGAAATGTCAGCAGTATTAAGGTTCTTCTTGTGCCGACGTTTTGGAGGAATACGTAATAGACTAATCGAATTTATTCTAACCAGAATGGTTGTTTCTGGTTGTCGTGCTGTTTGAGATTGTTTCGTAAGTATATTAAAGTATCGCAGCACAGCCTTACTGGTCATGCAATCCTCTCGTGATAAGCGTAGATACTGCTGGTTTTACTGTGCATCTTAAGAGCACTACCGGGAACAGCCTCTCGAGAGTTTCCTCGACCGTTCAGGTGTCATGCGGTTCAGCCACGCTAAGTAGTCCTTCCGTCCTGGATGTTTGTTTGTCCGGAACTTTGGCTTAATGCTTATTACATGTACATCCACACTAGTGAAATGGAATGTACTCAAGCAAGTGAAGTGTTGTGGTTGGTTTTCCTAGGAAGATGCACTAGAATACCTTTGGAGCTACGAAGATACGGTAAGGGGCTTATGATCTTGCTTTGTGAGTGTTCTGGA
The DNA here is from genome assembly GCA_000473375.1 of Anopheles culicifacies. Taxonomy (NCBI): domain Eukaryota; kingdom Metazoa; phylum Arthropoda; class Insecta; order Diptera; family Culicidae; genus Anopheles; species Anopheles culicifacies. The sequence continues at coordinate 22,439 of AXCM01000943.1, read as the reverse complement.
ATGATGTAGTACCGCTTATGATTATTATCAGCGTGATAAGACCAGTAGGCATTCGAGACCAGTCCCAGGAAAACCGGAAACCGCGAAGAGAAAGTGAAAACCCTTTTGAACCTACCTGGTTTACGTGTTTGAGGAGTCATGCCGCCACGTATGCTTTAAATAGCGTGTTACCGCAATGCACTCCATGCTCGAAACATCAAAAGCCGCACTAACTAAAATGTTAAGGACATATCAAAGTATCGCACTGAAATTCACTGGCGTGATTGACATCGTCACCCTAAGTGTAGCAGTAAAAGTGTATCCGAATCTTGACGACACTTCTGTCAAACACATCAATAGACACCCGACGAACCACTTTGCGGCAGGAGCCCGCATGCCGAGAAATCCCATAAACACCTTCCCACCAGTGCGTAATGAGCAGCGTAAAAAGGTGTAGTAACTATTGCACTTAGTGAACTAATTGCCACTACACGTTCGGTACCAGTGTGGCCCCGAAAAAGAAGAAGAGCAAACGAACTCCCAGCTCCCCGCGCTAGGTAGAGATGGTGCGGATGCTAGGGAATCCCATCTATGCCGCATCTATGTCGTACGAGAAGCGCCGTGTATCCGCAGAATCGCGCCTTGTTCGACCAGGGCGTCCGGAAGGCGTTTTAGAAAACACGTTTGAAGTAACCGACGGCGCACTGCCTGCAGCAAGCGCTGAGCAGAGGAAGTGCAAATTGTGCACGTTTACGCCGCATCCATACCGCCGATGTATAAAGACCTTGTCCGTTTTCCGCTGGGCCGTCGCCTCCGCTGCTCTCCTGTGCGTGATTTCGACGAGGTGATGAATACAGCGAAAGAAGAAACCTTTGACGAAGTCGATGATCGATTGCTTAATACGAGAGCGAGAACGACTTTCGTCTTTAATAATAGTAGCCGCGCGTGTAATGACGGATACGCACGTGCATTTTTTTGTTTTGTTTGAAGCTGTTCTTCTCCGCCTCATGGCTTTCGTTGGCGTGGCGTGCAAGTGTCGCTGCTGCACGGCGATATGTTGCTCGGGGGTGCTGATATGCCCGTTGGATGATGTATCGTTGCGTTCCGAGTGAGCGCAATGTTGGCTTTAAGGCCCAGCACGGATGCGGGATGGTAACAGGAGGGCTATGATTAATCAGGCTCATGGTGCAATGCATCATGCCGGTCGATTGACGAGATTGGCTATGGGGTACCGACAGGCAAGGGAACAGGAGGGCTGTCACAGACAAAGTCACAACCAGATATTGCTGATATCGTAGCTTAACTGATTGGGCCAAGTCATTATACATTTGACAGTTGGTTGATGTTTCACCAAAAAAATGTGACGAGATGATTTAGGAGATGATTTACGCTTAGTCATTCTATGTCCAGTGTTTTAGCTGAAGGTTACCGTGGAAGAGTTTTATACTTTGGAACCATTTGCAGTAACTTTAACTTGAAGTTGAATCTCGCACTAGATAATGTTGTAGAACATGCAAATATGATCAGATGCATCGTGTTCAATGCAATCGATAGAACGGAGTGTAATCCACCAAAAATAATGTTGTAGCCCACTAAAGCATAACGGCATGGTTTATGCTAGGTCTAGCACTCATCTTTCTTACGCCCGATGCATAGTTCAATAGTTGGAACCATCTGTTGGGAACATCCGAATCGAAGCCACCCGCAATACAAAATATTATTGGAACTCATGCCGTACCAATAGCGAGATCTTCAAAAGCATCCAAATGGTGGGTGATGAACCACCAACAAAGCTGGGTATCGCGGTTAAACGTGGGAGTGCCCGGCACGGTAGCAACAGCTCGCTGTCGGTTCAGTTCGGTACAGCGGAAAAGGCCAAAACGTCTATGAGCGCAGAGTTAAATATACTGTAGCACTCACCCGTTGACCGACACCATCGAAATGTGCAACTGTCTACATCAAAGCGTTTTCACTCTTGGTCGCGGCACGGTATAGTTGCGTTGCATTGCGCAAACAATGCGGAGGTAGCATAACTCATATCTTTCCGCTGCTTAGGATAGTTGGCTTACCCTTTAATGTTAACACATGTTCGAAATCGGGTGGGCAGATTGGGAGTTCACTGAATAATTTTGGTGCGTTTTGTACAAGAATGTATTAGGTGAATATGAGCTACAAAGCTAAAATTTCTAGAACTCCAAGATAGAATGCTTAAGATATTTTGTTTTGGATATAGCCAGTCCATGCTACCAGGAGACGGTCCGAATGGGATTTGAGCTCTGGTCCGTGGGGTGATATGTCTGTGCTATAATTTCCATTCGAATACCCAGCAAAGAGATCTAGCAGTAAGTTGTGAGAATTTATTTTTAACACATAATTATTCCACATATTTACACTTTCTGAGCCGCTTTTAACGCTCTTGCTCTCAGGGTGATTAAAGGTGATGCGATAATACTTCAACACGGCAATTGCCTATCAAAATGCTTGCCAGCTTGTCTACACCCGTCCAGAAGCAAAACACCTCGGGATTTTGTTTTCCAATGTTTCCCCTTCCTCTTCAAGATGCTACACCGTTGACAAGATCATATTGCCTTACCCAGCGTGCTTAAAGAGCGTTTCTTAATTGAAATCATGACTAACGACAAACACATGCGAGTATCGCTTACCGTCTGCCGAGAAGCGGCAAAAGAAAGTACACGCTCAAATGGGTGACAATATACACACCGTCCACGCAGGCTAACGATGATGATGAGCAGCAGTTTGAGTGGTTTGTTTTATGTTATTCCCTTTTCGGGGGTTTTCAAAACTTATTCGGTTACAGACACCAGAGGTGGCTGTGATTTTCCCAGCGTAATTGCGGGAGGCATAATTAAGGAGGTGTGGAGATGGTGTTTGCACCCATCTAACCGGTGGCCATCAAAGGAATGGAAGTACTCATCGTTGACAGTTCTCTGTTGTGATTAGTTGCGATTAGTTACGATCAAGCAGCATATGAGCAAGTTCCAAAACAAATTGAATATATCAGGGTCAGTTATTGTTTTTTTGTTTGTGTTTTGTTGTTGTTTCAGAAAGGTTTCAATTTCACTTAAGCGGCTCGGATATGATATTGCGCTCAGGCAAATGGAACTGAACAGACATGCGTCAGTTTGTTTAATTACTACAAGCTGCGCTGGAGCGGCTCTCCAACATCCAATACCATTAACCGGGCCGCAGTACCGCAGGCTTTAGTTTTTCCCCTTTTTTGGGTTTGTTTCTGTTAGCCGTGTCGTTGGGTTTTTGGATTCTTGAATTAACGGCTCGCGAGTCTCGGGTTGACGGTGCGGTGAACACTGGAACGATTGTTGCTACCATAATTGGTGTTTAAGTAAGCACTCACTGCTGCAAGCGGTTTCGGAGTCAGTGTTGAGATGGTGGTGGTTGAAAGATTTAAGACTCAGCTGTGCTGTAGATGACGGGTTAGCGTTACGCGAACTAGAATAGGTTACTTCACCAATATATCCGTGTAACGATGTGACATAAAACAATAGATGTGTTGTAGCGACTGAGCGATTGTGATGTGATGGAAGTTATTTTCAGATTTCGATTGATCTACACCATCCTTAAGGTACCTTGCACCAGAGGGTTGAGCATATAGCAAATGCGACCATTTTCCCACCACTAAACTCACCGCCAACCGTTCTGTGATGTTTAGCTTTCGAGATGCATCGGCACGTTTTGCCAACATACCTGTCGTATAGAGCAGAACGTAGATGACGTTTATAGCCTTATGCTAAGAAAGGCTATTCACCGCTCAAAGAAATGGAAGCGATTTTTGTTGTTGCTGCGGTGGGAACCCAAAGGCTCACGTCAGCCATCGCAGGGATCCTACGGATCACACGCACTCCGTACGTGTTGCTCTGCTTAATGCGATGTGTTTATGGTCGGAATTTAACCAACAGCCCGCAGAGGATGCAACGAATTCGATCGTGATCGATGAACCGCATCGCCACTTTATGGCCCAGCAGGGGAAACCATTTTCATATGAAATACGAAACGCAATTCGCTTTGCGGTGATGGATGAATCGAGTCGGTGAAGAATTCGCCATAAAGAAAAGACGACTCCGTCACTCAGGTATGCGAGCCCGCATTGTGACAGCAGTGGGGCCTGATTAGCAGTGAACTGCTGCACTGGGTGGGAGTAATTATCGAGAGCACTTTTATGACTGACTGCTCCAACCGTAAGTTTTGGTCTAGGGAAATTGAGGAGCTACCAAATTTTCGGCCGCGACAGACAGTCTGGTACGCTCGGACGAACGTGGGTGAGTCGTTCGAAATCCGGCAGCATCTTGTTTTGGGTTCTGGTGTAGTTTTTATGATGTGGGAGGCCAAGAACTTTTGGGTAATCGTTTAAAATCGAATAAAACCCACCAACGATGTCGATGTGAGATAATTCTCGATGACATCTATACGGCCGAGTGTTGTGCAACGATGACTGTGCAGTGTCCGTCGTTTGGTGGAAAGAGTCCCAATTGCCCAAGAGCGTTGTGGATGAATCGAAATTCCTTAACTTCGACGTAGTTGACACTGGGGTCGTTTAGACACTTTATAGAGCCGGGTTAAGCGGGGTAACTTCAGTTTCAGGATGCTCATTGAAGGGTCTTCTTTATAGCAGGCCTACGTCCTCACTGTGACACTTAATTTTCACCTGTCAGTTGAGTGTAAGATCAGCAAACCAACCCGAAGTACTCATCAAGTTCGAAACGTTCTCCGCGAATGGCGCAGTATGGCGAGTATACAGTTTGTAAAAGAATAAAAAAACTCAACTCCTATCGATAGCCACGTGACACCTACACGGTTTGTGCAGCTTCCTTCCGAACAAGTGGTCGACACGGGTAGATCTTCGACCTTTTTTTTTACTCTCGTGAACTGCCCTACTCTACCTCTTCTGCAAGGGAAAGGCTAAAACCGACACCGTCCCGTACAATAATGGATCGCTGTGAGGTGCCTGTCGTGCGTGTCTGTTTGGTTGCGTGGATGTTTGCTTGTTTGTCGAACGATTACGAGCCGTTGATACGCTGATGCTGCACCACTTATCTCGATTGGGTTTTGGAAAATGCTTGGGAGCTGCATTGTGCTGTGTATGCTTATGGCACTGTACGTGTGACGTCTGGGCCTGGTGCACCATATCGTCATCCGGTTCGTGCTTGCCCGGGCATATACCTGCGTCCCGCGCTGGTCGAGATTATCGTACCGATATGTTGTGACTTTTAAGGGTTAGCGTCTTGGAAGTACTTGAGTGAAATGAGTACTTGCCGATTAATGTATTGAGCACATTGAATCGCTGTATTAGCTAGCTGGTAGCGGGGGAAGTTCAAATTCGAAACATCACATTTAGAAACTGGCCCCGCGTTTGACCTCCCGTATACCCATATGCTTTCAGGCGGGTGGAAGAGTACGTTGATATCGGGTTTTTTTTTGCCTTACCACCACTTGACGAACGCTACAGCGTAACGTTTTTAAGCTAAAAATAACAATTTGTGTACTTTTTGTGTGCGTTTGTGTTTGTACGTCCCTATCCCGCTGCCCAGTTGCATTCTGTCAAACACGTTGGTCGACGGGAGGGTTTTTTTTATGTTGCGTGTGCTTCCTTTCCCATTTCCTCAGCTTTTCGGCTTTTTGATGTTTGATTGTTTTTGTCTACTCATCCGCGTCACGACAAATTGTTCGCATACCGTACACTCGGGGTGTGTTGTGCGGACATGCGACAGTTTTCTTGTTTTCTTTACTTTACTTGTCCTCTACCGAAGTGCGGGATCGATATAAACTGAACTGTGATGATGATATGCGCTTATTGTGCATTAAGTTTGCGCCTGAAAGATGTGGAGCCAGTCTTTTCATTAGCGATGATCGCGGTGATGGGTAAATAAACAGCTTGCCGTTCTTGTAGCAAAAGTCGCTCCAATGGCGCTTCCATGCACCGCGTGTTGAAGTCGTGTGTGAGCGTGTGGCGAGGTGTCAGTGCGAACGCATGACGTGTGCAGCGGAAATGTAACAGATAGCGTAGACATGGTGTCGACGCCACTGCCGGGTACGTGCTATAAATCTTCGTGTGGGCTTTATCAAACCCGATGAGGGTAACCAACACCATCGGCAAGTGTTGCGATTAATGATGCCCGTAGTGGACCTGATCGTGGGCCCGCGTACTCTTGTTTCCAAGGACTTGGTCAAATACCTGTTTCCCACAGCTGCCTGTATGACAGATGATTGGGCTTGGCTTCTTTGTAAAGTGAGGTGTTTCGTTCGTTTTTTTTTGTTTGCTTTATGTACTACGATTCTCTTCCTGCTGCCAAGCTACCGGTTCATTCAGCGAAAAGGTCGGACGCTGCAGCATTGCGGAACAAACTCGTGCATTAGCGGGTGCCCGAACAGATGATATTGTTTATCGAGTACACGCGCTCAATCGCATCGCAAGCGCACGTTATGCCGGTTCTGCTAAAATCCCCAAGCAGCGCTGCGCTATGTGCAACTGAGCTATCTGACGCTATCGCGCACGCCGGTTTTGTGATAATTAATTTCGGGATCTGCAGGACCGTGCATCTTGCCGCTGCTTTCACTTGACACCCGAATATCTTACTTATCCAAACATTTAATTTCTATTTTCAGTGTCTCCGCGCTGGTTATAGCAAGCCCACAATTAATTTATTATGTTGTTAACCTCACTTTCTCTCTCCATACATCACACTGTCTCGCTTGCTCGTTCTGTGCCGGCTGCCTCTTGTCTGTCTGTTCGATGTTTTGGTGCTGAATTCTGAAGAAGGTTGATCGTACGTTAGCACAGACGCCGAGATGGGCATGGGATGTTTGTTGCGTCGTTTTGTATCTGTCTTCGCTACGCGTACGCTGCGTCAAACAGCACTTGGGTAGAGTGTAAGGAATCTCGGGATGTTCAGTAGTGGCAGCTTAACCCCACCCCAACGCCATCGCTGCCAATACATTTTTCCAGAATGTTTCGCAAATTTTCCGGATGACGATGACGCTACCCGTACAAGGATACTGGGATGTTTTACGCGGAACGCAACTGTAACATTAGCATCACCAGCTAATGATCATGCTGACAAACATATGTGCAAAAATAAATCAACCGAAATTTTTCATGCACACACCAAGTAGTCTGCGGGACTTGGGTAATGGTAGACGGTAAAAGGTGAAGATATCATCGTACATCTGCCGAGTACCACCAGAGTACGGCTAGGACTTGCACTTGCGCGTCCCGAAATGTACCACCGAGTGCGGCGAAGGTGCACCAGGCTGGTTGACGATTACATGACATGTGGAGGAGCCGATTTTTAGCTTGGCTCTTTCACAACACACCACTCAGAGGATGCGAGCGCAGCATGGAGATTTTCGTCGACCAAGTGGCTTGCCCGGTTTTGCTGTCAACACTTCTTAGAATCCGGCATGTTGCGTCCCTTAGAAAAAAAAGGCACCAAGGGCCCTGCCGGCAATGTGCAGTGTCACACGGTCCGTGCAATCGCTGACAGATGGTGGTGGATTTTGGTTTTACTCTTTTTATTCGTTCGTAATCCAAAAATGTGGTCCATCGAACCGAACGCATACAGGGCAGACACTCCTACGCACCATTCTCTCACCCACGACGCAGCACAAGGTGCGAAATGCTGCGACACAAAACAAACTTAAAAAAAAGCCCCAAAGCGTTCCGAGCGGCACTCGGAAGGGACTGGGTATGCGCAAAAATTGGGAAAAGATGAAGATTTATGTCCGCATCAATGGACGCGACTGTTCGTATTCGAGTTCTTCTCCCAAGCTGATGATAGGAGGTTTTTTTTGTAAATTGAAATGCGAAGCTTTTTTGAATATTGAGGAGCCCGGAGGACATCCTGCCGTTTTGCTTATTGCGTATCATCAAAAAAATATTACGACTCAAAAGTCTCACAGCAGGGATGTCACGTTATGGATGCAAAGCGTCTGATCTCGTTGACATCTCTTCAATGTACCAAAAGCAAAAAAAAAGATGTCTACACTTGACAGCTTGCATCGATATTCACTATATCCTCGCTGCTAAAGCTTTAGTTGGATATTAAACTTTTTTACACAAACACACATTCAAACCCAGATATCTATCCGCTTCTCTGAATATCCCAATACCACTGTGATGTTGCTTTGTCACTAGCTCTAAATCATACAAAACGAACCTCGAGACAAGTGTGCACCGGTGCCGGTGATAGAGTAATACGGTAGTTTACGAGCCGTAAAACCCCCGAACTCGGCACCATTCGAGCCGGAACACCCGCTGAGGGCCAAATCTCCGCTCGCTGATAGCTTATCGTTAATTTCGCCCAACCGGAATCGCGATTTATCGTACGCTGATATTTAGTGTCGCTTCACCCCGAACCAAATTAAGCTCGTGCACCGGGTGCTTTCGGGTGAATATTCGCATATTCGTGCGTTTAGGATGGGCCGACCCGACGAAACCGCATATCAACGGCTCGTAATCTTTCTTATCCAAAACGGTTGTCTCGTTCTGCAAATCGGTGGTGAATTCATTCGTTCAGCACCTTCCACCTTTTTGGGGAGCTTTTATTTCCCTTCTGCGTTTTAGCGGGTCGTATAGGAGGTCGCCCTTTTCTTTTTGCTGTTGGTTTCTTGCTGTTTGCTTCTTTATCGCACACACACACACACAGTACGAGTTGGGCGATTCAGCAGCACCGGAATGGTTTTTGGCTTGTCCAACTCCCGAAACCTCCGACAGCCATTATCGTCGGGTTCGATCACTCATTTTCGGCTTATCCGTTTAGCATAGATTATGAGCATATTATGCTAATTGCCGGTCGTAAACAAAGTGCGATAGCGCAGCCTAGAAGCAACCAGGAACGTGGAAGATCGTTTCCAAACCGGCAGAAAGAAACAAAAACCTCACGAAAAAAAAGCAGCAATCGGACGAGAATTTGGATCGCTCACAATCGGAGCTTTTGGCAAAGCTGGGAAGCAGCATGATGGTGACGCATCGCTAAGCACAGAAACGTCACATTTGAATAAATTTTAATGGCGATTCAGCTGACGGGGCCGAATCGGTGAGGCCCTGTTACAATGCGTGCTTTTGTGAAAGTTATCCGCGCGAATTTAAATGCAAACTGATGCTGCTTTTAATCCTTCTTCTTTTTTTGCAACAAATAAGGCTTATGTTTGCTTAACCGATATTTTTCGATGTGCGTTTGGCTCGGTGACCTCCTGAGTGATGGATGTAACCTTCACGGAACTGGGTGCTACAAACAGCCGCTTTAATTGTTTGCTTGCAGCAAAATTTACATGTCCGATGGGTAGTTTCTTTCTGATATTGAAATAAAAATGTATGTACCTGATGCATGTTTTAACACCCTCTGTTAGAGTAGAGCTTAGAGAGTAGAGAAGGTGAGATGAGACAACTCTTGAAAATTTGAAGAATTCAGGTATTTCTGCTAATCTATTGGGATTCTGGAGTCTTGAAGAATTAATTTGAGAAGATACATATGAATAGATCTTCTCAAAGCGTTCATAAAGTTCCGCAAGAAAAAAAAAACACTCCTACTGAGAGGACTTTTTATAAATCGAATTTAAAAAAAATGCGAAACAAATTCTAGTGATCTAAAAATTGATAAATGTTTGAGAATTCGTTAATTGTAAATTCAGATTTCGTGCATGTGTTTCCAAGATTCCTGCAGCACTAGTTTAATCCTGGTCCTTACAGCATGATCTTATCCACCCGTGAGGTCGTATGAAACTCCTTGCTTGTTCCCACAAATCACCACACCGAGCGAGAAAGAAAAAAGTCAAGCTCAAACATACTAAAACTGTGCGTTTTGGGTGGTAAGGGTGTATGAGAAAATAATAATAATAAAAAGTGAGTAAGATACGCGTCATCACACCGGGAGGAAACTGTGAAGCATCTTGGCGTTAAAGCTGGTTGTCCGTAATCGGTGCTTTCACAACTCGTAAATTATTGTTGCGTCTTTACTTTGTTTGTTTTGATTATTTTTGATTACGCTTTAACGAAGCGCAGTGGTTGATGGGTGTTTGTATTCCTTTGCCTTTCGTTGTTTTTTTTTATTCCGGTGCCCTTCCCGTATCCTCTTTTATTATTCATTTACCAACGAGATTTTTTTTGGGTTGGTAAGTGAAACAACAAAAAATGTAGAAGAGAAATAAAGATAACCCAAAGCACGGTGCGAGTGAACGAAGAAATCCAGACGACTTTTGTGTGGTTCCGCGTCCCGTACATTCCGGCACCTGAACCACCAATCTGCCTCCAGAGTTGCCCTTCATTTGTCCCCGAGTGTTTTCTTTCTCTTCTCTTGGTGGTGTGGTCCACAAGATTTACCACGACGTTCCCGCATTTCGACGCCTTTTGTACCACTGCGATTTTGTACGATCAGGTCGGTCTTTTCCACCTTGCCCTCTCTCCCGTTTCTGTTCCATCTCACATCCCCGAAATGGAGATGATTGCTTCCGCCCGGTTAGTGGCTGCACTTGCCCTGGCGTGCCGCAGTTTTCACTCAAATTGTCGATCAAAGTAATTATGTTAACCACCAGTCCCGGTCGCCCGGTGATTGCAAATCGGTTTCGTTCGTTCGCGCATTTCCGCCAATAATTTGGATCATTTTTGTGTGCGTGCGTTGATTTTTTTTCGTTCGCCTCTCCCGACAGTCGACTGCATCGCGTCACAATGGAGGGAAAAACTAAAAAAAAAATCAAAAAATGCACGAAAATTGCATACCCGGACGCCTGGGCCGGTTTTGGGCATTTTTACAACTCCCAGCACAGGAAGGCAGACCCGATTTACGAGTTAATAACTTTGTTACCTTTAAAGTGCAGCGAAAAGAAGGGGGAAAAAACGGACCACAAAACAAACGAGACTAAAAGTAAATAAGTGGACCAACATTTCGGCTCATCGGTCGCAGAGAAAAGTGCCACGCCATGGGTGGCGAACTCGAACAGCCCCGTTAGCGTATTAAGCGTCACGTTTTTTTTTGCGATGAAGAAGTAGCCGGAATCGGTTACGAGTGGGGGGGTTACGGATCCTTGGTTTATCTTGTTTGCCAACGATTCGCCGGTTTGCAGCGTCTTCTAAGGTAAGGGCTAAAGCATGCAGAGTTAAGCTGGCACGTGCTTTATCGCCGGCGATTCTTTTCGTAAGGGTTTCAAGTTACTTCAAGGGTTCGTAAACGAGTTAGGCTAATCGAAGGGTGCGCATTTACTCTATTTTGGTGTAAAATATACGGACTGTCATAAAGTTTTGCTCAGAACCATGGTTACATGTTTAAAGCCTAAATGTAATGTATTCAAAGAACATTGAATTCATAAAATCACCTTTGAGAGAAAGAAGAGAAGAACCAAAAATTCTTCCACGCTTCTCAACTAATTTTTGTTTTTTAATATGTCTTACATTATAAAACTTTCATTATAAATTGTAACTCATCTGATGTCACACGAGGTTTCAAAAGAATTAAACCAATTTGCAATTCTAAATGGGAATCGTAAAAGCTGACACATACAAGCCATTTCGGAGCACATTTAAATATAAACGCTGTCGCTCTGCTCGCCTGAATGTAGGCAAATCGCCGACCGATTAGATTTATTGCAAATACTGACCATCGTTTAGCTCGCAAACCAGAATTCCATCCTATTTGTGCGATCGAAAAATGTCTTAATTGCTAATCAGGTCCTTTGCTCCCAGTGATGTTAGATAACCCTAGCACGTAGAAGATAATGTGAATTAATAGGAATGCTAAAACAAAAACAGCTCCGTCTGTTTTGCTTCATAATTTATGGTTCAAGCTTGAAAAGGGTCCACCGATCACGCACGCCGGATCCCGCATGAGTTCAAGCCTTTGGCACCGGATTTTCGATCGGTATTTGTATATTTTCTCATTTGTTTCTCGCTCTTCCCTTCTTTCCTCTGGTTTTCTTCCTCTCCCCTCCTCCTAGTCCGTTTAGGGTTTCTTTCGCACGCGTGATGTGCCGCGAATTCGATGGCGAAAATGCGAAATAAAACCCCTTTCCTTAGCCCCTACTTATAGGTGTCTCCCACCTATATGGTACGGATGGGAAAGTGTCGAACAGCGTTACGATGTGATTGATTTACCGTTTTGATTGGGAGAATTGAATATCGAACCGACAGCAACGTTGTTGCCGTCCATTCGTCGTTTGCTCGCCAAGTTCCATTCCAAATCTCACGCTGGAAAATGGAGGGAAAGTGTAGCATGGAGTGTGCCACTCGCCAAAGCTGACAGTTTCATTTGACATTCGCCAAACGTGTGACTAGCCCAGTGTCGAACAGGTACAGTCATTTCGACATCACATTTTGCAAAACTTCCAAGATTTATCATTAGAAACGTTTCGCTAAACTTTCGATTCGGTCCGGATGATAAGTTGCACGGAAACGAGATGACTGGCGGCATGCATGCATGCATATGTGTCCTCTATCCCAACACGTTATGCTTTAGCGATATGATCGATAAGTGTTTAGTGGGGCACCCACGGAAGGTGTTCAAAGTAAGGTAAGTCACGGAGATCCACGGAGGAACCGGTTCGAATAGGGGCACCCAAGTAGTAATGTCGTGTGCTCCATCCAATCATCCAACCGCAGCTGTCACGTCAATTGATGGCAAATGCACCGCCATGCGGTAAAGTGGCATAGGCAACACAGTGCGCGAATGTATTTATGCTATATAGTTTTATAGCACCAGTTAATCCGACCAGGTAACAAGACAACGCAACGGAACTGCGAGGACGTAGGAAAATTCGGAGTGTTTGCCAAGGGAGTAATCTTCTTGGAGGTTCTTGTCCTTCTTCTTGTTCTTGTTCTTCTTCTTCTTCTCCTTCCCCTCCTCCTTCTTCTTCTTCCTCTCCTCCTCCTCCTCCTTCTTCTCTTTCCCCTTCTCCTTCCCCTCCTCCTACCCCACCTTCTTCCCTGTTACTTTTCCTCTATATTTTTGGCAACATTTTTGACATTTTCCGAGCAAATCTCGGGCAAAAATTTTCGTTTTTTGCACCAAAAATTCTAAATTTCTATCTCCAAAAGGGTTTCTTTGGGATACTTTGTTGAATTTGTCACAAAACTTCCAAACCGCAATTGAATAGGAAAATACCCAATGCTTAGTGCAAGAACATACATACCAACCATGCATATATAAATAATTCTATCCAACATCTTCCACACAGAATGTCTCACATAGACAAATGGCGGTTGTACCAACTGTGGGGCAAAGAAATGTCAAACAACACTCTCAGATATTTCCATCTGGTATAAACAAGCACCTTACCGGCATTAATTACCACACTCAAAGTAAATTGTGGATATATTCCTAAAAATTGCTTTAATTTGGAGCACCTCTGACAGTTACGAGGCAAGGCACAGACTTCTATTGCAAACATCAATATCCGGTCACAAACGAGTTGGAAGTGTATTTTGACTTGCTACTCAAAACACACTCCAGGCGTCGTCGCCATCGCCATCTCTAAATTGTAATTCTTTGCGCTCCAAACTAATTGTGTTGTGTCTTGCACGATGTGATGGGTGAAACATTTAACGTACTACGTTTTGGCTCTGTAAACAATGTAAACTCTGCAAATATAAAACCAACCGGCTCTACAGCAAATAACACACAAAAGAAAACAAATGAGACGTGACCAGGCCGGATCGTTACATGGTCATTGGACTCGCCCCTGTACAGGGGATCGTGTCCGGCATCGATGCTTGCGATGCGGGTGCATTGATTTCTTTGCGTTGCCGATCCGACCGACGTGATGATGCGACCGTTCCCCGCCACTTCATTAATCTACTAACCAGCAGGCATATCAGCGGTGCGATATGATTAATTGGCGTGTGTGAGGGAAAAGGTTTTTTTTGGAATTTCTGTTCAAGAATTCGATCCTACTGGGCACGTTGAAGGGAACTGGAACCCAGATCTCGAACTCCACGGGTACCTGCCTGACGATGACTTAACGATTGCCAAAAAACGGTGTTCTGTTTTTGTTGTAGATAGGATACCGTTCACTGTACAAACACGTATAAATGCGCAAGAAATGGAGAGTCCCAATTTCTCGCCTAACTCCGGTAGCGTTTCACACGACAGGGAGGGACAGATCGCTGACAGCTCTGATTCGATGCGCCCGTCCATCCCAGTTGCCCGTGAAGTCTAGAAGCGCTAATTAGCGGCCATAAAATTAATTGAATGGTCCCCTTCGGATGCAAGATTCGGAGCACGCGGAACGGGAGGACGAAGAACGCTGCCTGCTTGATCTGGTTTGTGTCTTGTGGCAATTTAAGCAGCAACGTACGCAGTCATCGAACGCACCAGCGGTATTTACACTCCATTTCAACACTCGACGCCCATTTCTCGCGTTCGGAAGGGTTGGCGTTCCGGACGATGCAAGAATGAAATGCCTCAAACAAAATATTCGACCCGTGCTCCTATTCCCTAGGAGATACTTTAGAGAAAAAATGAAGTTTTAGGAAAAGGGACAGTGTTGGGTTTTTGCTTTAGAGCCGTTTGATTCGAATCGAGCTCAAAATCAGTGTCGAATAGGTATGGGTTTACTACGGTGGATTGGAGGACGCTCTGAGCCGGAACGCTGTGCGTTTGTATCTTGCAAAGGGAGCGTACGAGAAATGCGTTAAAAGGGCTAACGACCACCCGAACCGGTGAAGGTGGTACTGGAGTGGAATGCGGACACGAAGGCCTCCCTATATATATTTTTTTATTATCAAGATGGAAAGAGTTGTCGTCACGTTGACTTGGGTCATAAATTTGTTACGGTTAAGTTCCGCATCCAAGTATCTACCTCACCGAGCCATATCGTCGACCAGAAATTCATTTCTGGACACGATCATTTAGATCATTTTCTATCTCACTAACCAATAAATCTTCAACAAGATATCGTTTGCCTAATGACCTGTAAGAGGCACTCGTCAGCTGGTGGAACAATAAAATGTAATTAAAATACTTAACGCACCGAGTTGCTGCTTTACCAGTTAGCAGATGCGAAAGATGAGTAGCTCACTTTGCATACTGTACATCACGATATTACAGGTGCTCAGCAGTAATGTGTCTCATTAGTCGGTAAATGCTGTAGGATGAAATTGAATATAATATCCGCGGCGGTACATGATGCACCTCGGGGTGGGGAGAAGAAATAAAAAGTAAACACCAATAAAAGTCAGTCACGGATGTGTGTCCATCGCGCACGAAGGGGTAGACAACCCGGCGGATGAGAAGTCAGCGATACAGAACTCCATCATTCCATTACTTGGCCAATTGTTGCACGCGTTTTCGCTACGCGTTCGTCGAAGAATATGGAGGAAGAAGTTATTGTTTGAAGAGCAACCGGCAGGAGAGTTCCTTTCGGATGATGCATTCATTAAATTTATTATTCTGTTTCTACCCCCGCACCCCAAGCCTCCTCTTTGCAGCCTATTCTATGACAGGAGGGGTGTAGTATTTTTCTTTTCTTCTGTGGGAGAAAGATATGAGCTGAATTCTTCAAAAGGAAGGGACGGCACAGTAACTCCATGCACTTCTGCCAAGGCCAATGGGCGAGAACGGAACGGAAAGATGGCCGTCCGCTGTTTTGTTCTCTACTTTGCTGTTCCGAACGAACTACTCGCTACTGATTGAGTCGTACCGTAGCTTTCAATGAGCCGTGGATGGATGCCCCCGGTCCGGCGGGCGTAGATTAAGTAGAGTAGCTTTGCTTTTCAATTACACGGCAGCAGATTCCGTGCCGGACGGTGCAAAGGTAGACTTAACGACTAGCAACACTTAACCGACCGGGGACTGACATCGCCCGTTTCGGGTCGTGATCTTGCGTGTTTGCGGGGCCTATATGCGCAACTCAGAATCACAATCCGAATCAAATGCGCCTTGACATTTACGACGTTAATACGGTATAGGGGGATAATCCTCAATAATTTTAATTCTGCACGTTGCTTGAAATTTATCTTGTTTTTCTTCCACCATTTTTTTTATTTGGGGTTGAATGTATGTGCCGCTGTTGTTGGTTTTGTTATTTATTTCGTTCTGCATGCTGTTTGGCTTAAATATGTGCGGCATTCGTCAGAAGGCAAGTAAACATGGACGCGAATACGCCGGTGTCAGCAGCAGCCGTGACCGAAGCCGGAGTAGGAGAGGAATGTAAACCTGGCCCTCAGAATATATTTCATCATGGGTGTCGTTTCACGATAAGGCGCCGCACTCTCTACATCTTGGCCCTCAGTGTGTGCTCAATTTGTAGCGGTGGCCTACATCGGGACCCAGAAGTTAGTCAAAGAATAACGTCAGGAGTGGCTCTTGCGAATTGCAAACACTACAAGGATTAGCGATGCGATTTTTTTTTTTGCTACCAAATTTGATAAGAACTCGGAGCACAATTAGATAGGTCACACGGAGATTTGCCCCCAAATGCTCCCCGTGTTGATCAGCTTTGATTGAAAGATGGACGACTTTCTCCGAGAACGCTCAAGCGTCTCTGTCGCACCAAAACAGAGGTTCCCAAGCACAAACCTTGAGCTTGCGGACGACCAACGCTCTAGACCGGGGGCGCCTGAGGACGCAACCGGTCGGCTTTATTTATGGTGTACTAAAGCATGTATCATGCCACTGCTGTTTTATGGTCCGCTAATAGGACGCTAAAAACACGAAACATTGCCTTTTGTTTTCTTACTTTGTGTGTGCGTGTGTGTTTTTAAAGGGGAGGTTCATTTCCCACAATAGGTGGGTGGAAAAATATCGCGTGTTTCGCTAAAGGGCAACCGAAACTTTCCTTCCGTCCGTTCCCTTGGGGGGTTTCTTGCTTTTTTCTGCTCTTCCTTCAAAAACGGCCGGTTATGTGGTTAGGATGCGATAGCAAACCCTTTTCCTTGCCACTCTTGCCAAGTCTTGCTCACGTTTCAAGCGCACCAAAACATCTGTCAAACGAATGAAGGATGACTCATTAGTCTGGGCCCCGTCTCGATAAATGTGCCGCTTAGGCGCAAAACTCACGGCGTCTTCGCTGTGAACATCAGACAGTTCCGAAAAGCGTTTTGAGAGGAAACGGGTTGTGGGGAATAAACATACCGAAATTTTCAATCGGTCGAAGATTTTGTGTGTATTTTTTTTCGAGAAGGGAGAAAAATATTAAAGAAGAGTGAGGTCAATACAATTAAGAGGCAGATAAGAGGCAATGCGCCATCTGGCAAGGTGATGGAAGGCCGTCCGAAAACAAACACTTAAACCTGCTAATGCGGCGTCGGTCCCCAATTGGGATGATTTCTTCCGAAATGTTTGTGTCCCTTCTCTGGATAATAATTTTACCGCCCGTACACGTTAATGCGCCACCTTAATGCATGCTGAGCGGCCTGCATTAGCCCCACTGACAAATGACACTCAAAACATGCTACCGGCCCTATGCGGTATTTGTTTGGAGAAATTTGTATATAAACATTTTTTTTCGTCTTCTTTTGGAAATCAATTACTAACGACGGTAGGGTGGCCAAACCCTTTCCATTGGCTGGAATGTTTGCAAACGGGTTTTGTCCCGTTCTTGACCACCAGCAACATTACAGCTTACGGTGTACTTCCTCGATCTTGGAGTACTTGGGCGGCGGTGGTGGTAGCGCGGCGGAGAATGCCTGAGGGTAGGACCGCTATCTATCTGGTGCGACAGTACGACGGTATCTATCTTTATCCTAGTTCAGGGATGTTTACCCAACGACTCTAATCCCGTTGGCTTAACAAATTCGTTGCTCGAGCAGTTAATTTATTGCCGCAAGATTTATGCCCCGGATAGTCGCCAGATCTTACCGTGGTGGTGGTGGTGGTGGTGAACCAATTGGAGGCGTTGAGACCTACACCAGAACCACGCGGCAACTGGGTACTTTTATTTTTCAAAACCTTCGCGCCTTCCCCTCACGTGCACTCACAGCACAACTGTAGCGCTCTGTCTGGAGCTTCGAGTGCGTTGCACGCCTTGTCTCAATATATCTGAGGACATCCTGTGACCGAGCGAAGAAAACAGAAAAAAGGGGGTTTCCAACGATAACTCTTCATGTGAGCAATGAATGGCAGCCGGTTTGCCGGGAGGATGTATTTATTTACGAAAAAGACATTCCCCCGGTTTTGTGTGCTGTTGAATGTTTTTGGACGAAGGTAAATAAAAACCAAATTTCCTGAGCACGTGTCCCTTGGCTTGGCGTGTTAATGTTTCGGCTTGTCACATTCGGCTCAACAATCTTGAAGCTAGAGGTGTTGTAATGTTATCAGAACGTAGCCACGGTTCTACTGTACACAATAAGCCCTTTTGTTTGAATGAATCAACCCGTCTCGTTTGCTTTACGTTCTTTAACTTTTGACAGTAATAAGCGTATCCTTCCACACCCACATCCTACAGGGCGTAAACTCGCTTACAGGCAGTACACTTTTAATCATTTTGCAGCATCGGTTTGATTGTAGGCGTGTACGGAATTGGTCATTCGTATAATTTTCTCATTCTCTCGCGTTTCGTTTTAGGTAAGACATTCATCTTCACCAGCGCTCGGGATGCCTGTAGTGCTGCAAATTGCACGTAATCGTTGCGGTTGCTAACCGAAGACGACGCACCGGTAAGGTTTGGAGTGGGTGCGCATTGAGCGCTGTTGGTCTGTAACTTCCCAAATCGCAACATATCCACGAAGATACCGCCAACCATCGACCGAGGCAGCTGATCTTGTTTTCGCATCGCGACGGCGGCGGGTCAGTGTGTCGCAGGTGTAGACACTGGTCAGGGTGCCCCCACACTGAGTGACATTGGCTTAACATGGTTGACGTTTATGATGACTAAATTACCTTCGAATGAAGATTTATGATGGCAATTTTATGCAAACCGATGGGATCGGAGGTTGGAGGGTTGGGTTTGCTGGATGTGTAAGGGGGCAGGGCTTCACACAGTTAGATTCTGACGCGAAAGATGCACCCGTGGGACTTCGGTATGGCGACTTGTTAATCTACACGGTTTTCCAGAGAGAGCCTCCGGTTGTGGATAAGACATTACCTTAAGTTTAATGCAACGAATTATGGAGATATCACGTCAGTAGCCTTGTGTCGTACTATGAAGAAGATAAATGAAGCGTTATTCGACACGCATTCTTCTACCACTGCTGTCCGTAGACAGCCGTACCGTACCGAGCTGGAAGAGCTTTGAAAGGTGCAAGTGCTTAATGCAATCATACCGATACTACTTGTTGAAACAAATCGCACCATTGCTGTAGAGACGTGGCGTCGCTCCGGTGTGTTGCAACCACCAGGTTGCGAAGGTAATGAAGATAATAAGGCAAATGGGTAGCAAACACCTTCGCATCAGATGGTTTTGCGAAATCAGTCGGAAAAGATCAATCGCAACCGAATATCTTCACATCTAATTAGAGGAGGTAGCAAATTTGCAATTCCCTTCACTGAGGCAAGGTACTGTAATGTGAAAAACTCAATAAAGCAACTGAGGTTGCAATTCTGTTAGTATTACCTTTGAATGCATTAAACTGGTACAGTTGTCACCAGTTCTATTAATGGAGCAGGTTTTACAATAAAAATCTAATCTACAGATGTGCCTCTGGCGATGTTCATAATTATATTTTATTGAAAAACATGCTCCTAAACATTACCAGATTTAATGATACACGATTATTACAGCATGTGAGGGTTGGCTGTTTGCTAAATGCTCAGCCTGCTGGCACGATCTATTCCAGCAGGAACGGGAATACTAGCTATGGGCGGACCGAAAGTACATTTATAAATTACGATACCTCCGTTAACGTGCAATCAATGAGTGTACGGAATTATCGTAACCATCGTCAGTGGGGCCTCCTAGCCACCGATCTGACGCATGAAGCGATCGTTAACTCCTTACGAACCGAGTCGTTAAACCTTGATCGTTGAAGGTTGAGTCGTAAACGCATCTGCTACTCAGTATCCACCCAGCGAACGTCAGTCATCGCGTGCACAGATTATGAGCGGTCCTCATGATCGTATTTATCCACATTTATGTCTGCATTGTGATGTGGATTGAGTTTTGGGTGCGGTGTATTAGTGGCTTCCTTCAGGTTCAGGCAGAAGACTTCCCGAACGGTAGGTGGTCGTCCCACCCGGTTTCCGATGGAAACAGATATGACAGTTTAATGTCGAGAAAGTTGGTGAGCTGTTTACAGAACCGATCTTGGCAAATTGGAACACGCGAATAATGGCGCTGTAAGGCGATAGAGCTAATCTTCAATCAACGGATAAGAAAGAATAGCTGGTCCATTAAGACCAAAAGCAAGACAAAAAGCAAAATGGCGATTGATTGAAACGATCCATCAGTAAGATGGATTGGTGCTATGAAACACATTTGTTTTTGGCATAAATTTTAAATCCATGCTCTCAGGGACGTCTAATGCGGGCTAGTGTGTGGTAGGTCTGCAGAGATAAGTTTCGAGCTCCCTTCTCCTATATGCCGCTCAGTAATAAGCTTACCCGATTAATATTTGGACCTTTATCGCAACGACCGTAGACAGAAGAGCGTGCTGCTGAAAAGAGGAAACATCCAAAAACAGAGAAAAAAAAAGCGTGTGTTTAAGCTAAAGAAAATGGTGTGTGGCTTGCGAGACGACGTATCAATCCGTTTCGTGGTTTAGGATCGATTTTCTGACGGATTAAGCAACGACGGATTTATAGAAGAAGCGATGAAACTAAACGGCTACTCAAAAATGTCTCCTTTAGGCTCTCGATCTGAAGCTAGTCCACCTTACTGCGTTACTCTGCCCATCTACGTCACACACACCCACCGAGACGCACGCTCGAACACGTCAGCAAAACGACGATCACGAAGGCAGGAGTCGAACAAATTGATAGTGATCGTAAAAATGGAACTCGAAAACGCACCCATGTCGCTGTGTGATGATACATCGATCGTTTCCAATGATGGGTAAATCGATACTACCGACAACCAAACAACACGTCCATCATGGCCTCGCATGTGTACGGTGGCGGCTACCCAGAGTTGGATGGAATTTCTCTAAACGAGCACCAAAAGAAACTGTGGCATTTCAATAAAACCATTTACTGACGCATCTCGCAACGATTGCGTCAAAAAGGCACGGACATTGAGTTGGGTACAAGGTCTCCATCTGGTTGGGGGTTGGGCGTTGAAATAGGCTTTGATAGATTAGACGGCTTGTTTACCTTCCGGTACAAATTGCATTCTCACAGAAGTTTGAGGTATGGGTCTGGGTGTTCCAAGTGGCAACAAACTAAAAAACTGTAGAATATCGTGGCTATCCTGGAGCTTACGTGGAGCTACCCGATCTTACTCCAAGCTGAAGCAGCGGGAAACGCCTAGCGATGCCATCTTTCACTTTCTTTCACTCGACAAGCGCCGTTTGAAAACCTCGGGGACGTAAACCTTCATGCAATGGAGGAACCGGTATAAGCACTCGGTAATTTGGAAATGATTATAACTCGATTGCATCTTCATTCTTGAGTCGTTCGACGCTGATGCCTTTCTGCTCACCATTCGTATCCAAGAAAGGTGTGTGCTTATGTAATTAGTGACGTTAGTTTCTTGCATTGTTGTTGCGGCATACTGGCGACTCGACTCGTTTTGGTTGTATTACTTTGTGCGCAAAGGGACCGCGCATGGTCAACATTGATTGATTTTAATAGCCACCAGGTCGTCCTCCAGCGCAAGTAGCGAGCTTCATCATGGGTGCAACCTTGTGCGGTGGAGATATTGTGGTTTTCTTCTTTTTTTTTGCTTGGCGGTTTGGGAAATTCGTTTCACTTCCTTGGGTTAGAGAAGAGCACAGATGACGATAGGGTTTGTTTACAGCTGTGTGCACTCTGGTATCGTCTGAGGGCAGATGGTAACCATGATGGAGAATAAAAAAAAACCTGTGGCTTCTCAAATGTGTACAGCAGTAGATCACCATTTAACGACCTGTCGCATCCGGTCGTGAGATAATGGATGTAACTTAATCTACACGACGACACACCGATCGAGGCTGGCATATTTTTTGATATTGCAAGCACAAGTCGTCAAAGGAAGAAACAATGCATTGATATATTGTGTTGTTGATAATGTCACGTAACTGTGGCAGGAAATGCAGACGCCTTCACATTTGATCATCACATAACATGGGTTGTCCTAACTCCAGCAGACTCAATCAGTATTTTACATTACCTTTCAGACAGTCTTTGATAAAATTCCATAAATAAACCTACGCAAGCAAACGATATCACACGCTAAAGAAAATTTGCCGAGTTTGTAAACAAATGATCTGATTTATCGCGAGTTACGGGCCCATATCGCTAGCTCTTCGTTTTTTTTTTTTTTTGAGATTCATGCTGACGCTAATGGATCGCTAGTACAACTGATGTGTGTGATGTGAAGGGGTGTGAAAAAAAAGAATCCATAGTGCCGCGTACTTAACGGCAGCTAAT